>JAPYYS010000663.1:0-80958 GCA_030522525.1 Campopleginae sp. 14b | reverse complement strand
AATTAAATTCGGTGAAAATGCCTAATTACCTATCAACCATCGCCGAAATGTAACAATTATCAGAATTAACAGTGAGATTAGATTTTTACTTTTGTTTCTGTTTAGAGCTGTAAAGCCATTTTCGTGTAGGCAAACATAGGATCGAAAATATCATCCAGCTAAAATAAATTGCTCGTCCAGTAAATGCGTTTGCTCGTCCAACAAATGTGTTTGCTGCTGTAACACTTTGTTGCTGTTACGTGCATGCTACGAGAGCAACAGTTCTTTGCTCCTGCGGCAGATGACATTTTCTCTTCGTGTGAGTCTCGTTGATTTCCTTTTCCCAATCAGTCCACGATTCCGAAAATTATTTTTTATCTTGACAAAAATCTTATCCGTCGCGCCAATAAATCGAGGATTCTTCTTAAGACGAGGGATCGGTCGCTATCTCGCCACTGCGTGCGAGAGAGAGATGGCTGAAATTTTTGAAAATGAATATTTTCAACACGGTTTCGTCAATTAAAAGAAAAACTTCTGTCAGCGGATTTTTCGCATCGTCTCGCGAGCCCTGACAGAGCGTTTTTTTTGATTAATCAAACGACGACGGAGAATTTTTATTTCGAAAATTCGAAGTGACTGGGCCATCACCTTATGGATCATACGAAAGTATGTCGGAGGCTCAAAAGTTCGAAAGTTTGAGAATAAAAAGTGGCTGGTCGTTGCGTCTGAACCGCACGCCCGCAGTAAAGAAATGCACTTGTTGAATCTTTGCCGGAGAGTCGGCCAGACCAAGAGGAGATTCGAGCTTATCCACTTAGTGGAAGTTTTCTCTGGGCTCCATGAAGATGAGACGAGAAAATATGGGACTCCGAGTATGTAGAAAGAGCATAGGACGAGAGTCACGACAGATCGGACGATAATGCGATGAAGAAGCGAGAGAGTGTACACGCGGACATGAGAGAGGCACAAACTCAGTCTGGGAGAGGTTGGGGTTGATCACGACGCACACGGAACCCCAGAACAGACAAGCAGAAGCATTTACAGGGAATGAATAGTGGCCCCGCGACCAAGCCTCGTTGCAATCCTATATAACACGCAATCCATCCTCCGTATTATAGCTCTGGCTCTCTCTCTCTTCGCGAATTGTGTAGGTTATACACGACTGGTAAACATGGCCAAACGCCAGTTTTGTTTCGTTCCTCGTACCGTGTGCGCCGCGTCTTTTTAAAAACAAGTGAAAACCGCCGGTGATTCTTTTCCAAAATCTCCATTTTGGTGAGGAATCTGCTAGTCCCGATGGACCATAGAGTTTCGAGCTTTCCCCTTGATGCAGAAAGTTCAGTGGCAAGAAAACTCGAGAGATTCCCGAACCCTTAGCAAACCCTGGAAGCTCCATCGAAAATAAAAGCCTCGAATGATCTTGGACTTTCAAGCCCAAGGACGAGCACTGGATCCTCTCCACTGCTCCAAAATCAAACGAAGTGATTCAAATTTATTTTCCGTTATTTTCCCCTCGGTTTTTGCACAAAATTCGAAAAACTGCATCGACTATTGGACAAGATTATTTGCATAATGAATTGCATTCAGATGGATTCGTCTTTGGGCTCATAAACGCATCGAAATGATTCGAGCAGCCAATGAGCACGACTCGGGCGATGAAAGTTGAAAAATTGTTGAACGAAATCGTTTCGGAGGGAAGTTTAGAATCGGAGACTCACTGAGGGTCCGGGAGCCTTGACTTTCATGCACGAGAGTGTGGTATATGGAAATAATACATAGAGTTTTGCTTATATACTCGATAAATAAATATGCTGGTCGTTCCACGTAGTCAACCCTTCGGCATTCGTCGCATCTCTGAATAATAAATCGTCCTCGGGAATCCCTTGAATCCCTGCTGTAATTCTCGTCGTCCCTTGGCTGGCCCGTAATAGTTCTATAAGTATAATCCCCTGGTATATCGGTTGATATGAAATAAAGTAGAGAGACAGTCGAATGACAGCGACGAGCAGGTGGTATTTGAGCTTGTTTTGTGTGAGCGTACGCGTGTCTCTGCGTCGGTGTGTGTCCTTGTCTTTCCGGCGCTCCGCCGAAATGCTCGAGTTTCCGTTTAGCTGTGGTAATTATTGTCGGAGAGCTCGGGTTAGATCTGTTGCGAGTGACACGACCGGACACTTTCTTCGGAGTCGCTAACGAAAAAAAAAAAAAAAAATTCATGCTCCTGGGCGTCGCGCGGATCGTTGAAATTTTCCATTCGCGTCTGTAGAAATGTTTTTTTTCCTTCTTCACCCCAAAATAATTGACATTGACGTAACGGTCGGGATGATTTTCCAATTGCAGTCGTGGAGGTCGAAAACACGTGCCAAATCCCGGTAGCCATTGCCACACGCATGATCAGTTGCTGTGAAAATATCACACCCGAGGACGCTGATTGCGAGGTCAGTCAAGTTTCCCGAAACACGATCATCCAAGCCAAAAGCTCTTGCGGTTTTCGTTTCGCGAGGTTTTCAATATTTTTATTGCTTACTTTACCGAACCTTGTCAAATTTTCCAGCACATTCAATTGATCGGTGGTGATATGGGATTAATTGCTTCCAATGGGATAAGGAACCTTACCCTCTTATGGCCAAGCCTCGTGAGTACATTCGTCCGACCCCCCGAACGTCTTTTCTCAACCTGTATAATTCCTGTGACTCCTGGACCCTCTCAAAAGGTCAATTTTCACGAAAGGAAATGAAAAGTCGAAGGAAAAAGCATGGAATCTAAAAAAGGGTTTAGTTAATCGTTCGATACGATCGTTCCGAACGATAAGGCTTCGGGGAGCTGCGAGGAAACGAAAAAATATGGCAAGAGAGAGAAGAAAGGGGTTGAAAGAAGGGAAAATAAAATAAAAAGATAAAAAAGGATATTTGGAGGAGCAGCGATTAGAGGAGAAAGAGAGAAAAATATGGTGGGTCTTTGAACGTTTTCTCTGGAGCCGCACGTTTTGTGCTTCCGAGTGTGTTCACGGGTGCCCCTGTTTGTCGCGTGGGAGCAATATAATCGTGGTCGTTATCGTGATCCTGACGGGGCGGAGCCGACATGCACCAACCAGCAAAGTCGAGCCGTGTGTTTCTGCCACCACCATCAGGCCCCTTCTCCTTAAACATATTATCACTAAACAGCACACTAACGTCATACACACATATATATACATTTCTCGTCCCTGCGGAGTTGCACGTTAGCCCCACTCTCACACGCCACCGACTCTCTCGCCGCCATCATGATTTATGAGTCTTTTTAAGCTAACGGCTCTCTTTCCTTCTCGCTCTCGTACTCTCCCTCTCTTTTTCCCTTTTCCTCCTTCAATGCCTTGCCCGTTTCTCTCTCTCTCTCTCTCTCTCTCTCTCTCTCTCGGCCTTTCCAGCCGTACTCGTTCCTCCAGACATTGCCAACTCACCTCTATATCCATATTCATTTAAAAGTACGAGTGAAAGGAGACGACGAGAAAGAATAGGTGCAAGTGTATGCGCAGCTTAAATTAAGTTGTAAGTGAACTCGAATGTTGGCCTTTGCGACCGGAATCTCTTCCATCATTTCCGTTCAAATCTTTTTTTCTTCATTTTTTCATTTTTTTCTCTTTCCTCTCTCGCTCTCTCATCGCGTAATCACCGATCCAATACGCGACCTGCCATTTCCCAGAATCATATTTCTTTGATTTTCTAAGATTTTATAAAATTGCATTTTACTGCCGAGCACTCACGCGCTCATGTGAGGCAATCATGTAACTTTGTTTTTTTTTTTTCGAGATTCATCGGAAAGTCTCTCTCGTGATGAAATACGAGAATTTCATATTTTCAGCGAAGTTCAATTCAACTCTATTCGCTGCACGAACGATCAGACGATCTTGAGGATCCAGATCTCGTTGGAAACGATCGACGATTACGCGATTATATCGTAGAGCGAGGATCAATCGTTAAGACCAATTCTCCCGACGTCCTTCAACTTTTGCTCCATCGTTTCGCAAAATATTTGCACGTCGCTCATTATCGGTGATTTTTCAAGTGGACTGCATTTTTTTCTGACCTTGCTCCGAGCCGAGAGCTGGCATTGAAGCTGCAAGCATATGTCGTTGATAATTTTTGAAATATCGTATCAATACGCTCCTCATTAGTCTTCGACGGAGCGTTTAATCGTAATCAAATTTCATTACGACCAACCGAATCGATTTTCTTTCATTTTCTTTCATATTGAACCCGCAGTACCTTCACGATCGTAAGGGCGAATGTATGATCGCGATCTACGGCTCTAAAAACAATCAGACCGATGAGATTCAAGCAAAAGTCCATTTCGATACGTCAGTCTCGCGGCGCAGAGTCCCTGCGGTTCTCGAAGGTAAACGGAGATTCTATCGAAAGTTAATCTCGTTCGTCGTTACCGAGTGTCAAAGACTTTTGAAAGAAAAAATGCTAATGAAACAAGGAAAAACATGAACCTCGTGATGATCTGAGAATCCACAGGTTACTACGAGCCTCTGATCGTCAAGAAATGTTTAACCGTCGATCTCGACCCCCTCGATCACTGTCGACCCATAAACTGCCACGTCAAATACAATGGAAAAAGAAATTACTACAATAGGAAGCTGCAACGTTGCCAACCAGTGCCAATTTGCATCGCGGACTCGCGCAAGGAACTCCCAGACGTGGTAAGTTTTGCCAATTCACTATTTATTCTTTGATTTTAACTTGTAGACACCTGAGTCCCTTTGAGCTCATGCACTCACCACACTCGTGCAAATTTGCATGTTCGACTTTGCAAAACTGTATTTCTTCGATGAATGCGTGAAATTGATCTCGAAACCATACTTTTTGGGGCTAAAATATCCTGACTAATCGATTGCAATCATTTTGAAATGAAAAAAAATGAAATTTCATCGTCGAAAAATGGCCAAATTAAGGAAAAGAATTTTTTAAATCTGTTACACTCGAAATTTTCATGGTCGCAAATTTACACCAGTGTGGTGTCTACGGGTGAATCCTCTCCGCGTAGCGGATTCGAAAAGTGCCCGTGGGCGATGATAAATCGATTAGAAATTAAAATGGATAACCCAATGCTCAAAAAATATTGCATTTTATTATCTGCGGTTCGTCCATTTGTAAATATTTTGTTATTCCTGGATCGTAATGATTTTCCATCAACTCCTTAATGCGTGAGGATGACGTGAGCTCGTTTACGTTATTTTTTACACGACGCTTCGAGGCGTAATCCTAATACGAGAGAATTCCGTTTCGCAACAGTTTTTCTCGCACCTCGAATGAGGATTGGAGTTGATGGTCAAATACCGGAGTTCCGGTTGTTTGTCTGTATGCTTTTAAGGTAAGACGGCGCGGATTAGTCGGTGCTGCTATTTCTTGGTTCGTACCGAAAACCGGGACGAATTTGAATTTGAATTAAAATAGGAATCCGACTCTGCGGAATCGCTGACGATTTGGTGAGGACGATTTTCTCTTTGCGGGCGTATCGATATACGCAGTTGGCATGCGATCCTTCGTGTCTGTTTGGCGCCTCTCTCGGTCCTTGTTGGTAATAACAAAGCGATATCCAAGTTGCATAGGATGAGAATAAACACGATACAGTTCGCTCAATCGCCAGAGTTTCTTATCGCGAGCGCCTTTCCGCTTTGCTTCTTTTATTTTTTTCCCCCGCGCGCTCACTAACCAGCGATTATTTAACCAATTTAATTTATGACCCACAACGATTTAATTTCAACGCCTTGCTTCTTGTATTAATGACTCGTCGATGAGACTTTATTTACACACACACGCACACACCTTTCTTAATATACTCATAAATGTATACACAAACGTTTGAATGTGCGTATAGTTGATCCTTCGGAAACTTGCGGCTATGATTATGAACGATTATTCCGCCTCGATGATTCTCAATAATTGCCCCTCCGTTATCGTCTCATTATCTTTCCTTTTTTCATTCTAGACTAACAAAATTCTCATTTTTCTAAATCCAATTATCAAATTTGTCGTTTTCATGATACGGAGTAATTGATCGCGTCACAGACTGCGATATTAATGCCCGGGGCTTCGGAGATTGCGAAGGAACTCGAGCTCCATGAGCTAAAATTCTTCAAAAGTCACTCCGAAACGTAATTGGAGCCCAAAACGAGGGAAAACAGAGAGTCGAGCCGTCATCGTTTGGTATTTTGATTTTCTTTTTCTTTTTTGTTTGCTTGTAGTCGCGAAGAAAAAACGAATCGGCAATCGATCGATTTGGCGAAGTAGGGCGTTCAGGGTTTTTCGGGCTTTTAGTTTTCGAGTCGGTGAATAAAAGCAAAATTTAAGAGCCAATCCTCTTAGGATAAAGGTCGCGTGGCCCTGGACGTCACTCACGACTCACGGTCTCTCATTCTCCCTTTCTTCCTCTCGGTCTCGGTCTTTCTTACTGTTGGAAAGAATTTTTCGAGTCGATATATATGCAGGTAAGACCAGTTCTCGGGCTTTCTGGTTTCCTCCTCAAACCGCACAAGTACTCTTATAATTTAATAGGGTTAATGATGACGGATGGCAGGCAGTTTGGCGATAAAACTTGGCAAGCATCGCGCCTCGATCGTGTATACCTCGGCATGGATCCCTGCATTTAATTTTTATCAACATTTACGCGTATAACATTCATTGCGTTTTCATTGAAAAATGTTAGTCCACGCTGTCGAGGAACTTGCAGCCATTCGATAAAACTGACCAATTGTTACCGCGAGATCTTCGCGATAGTAACGATTCTGCCAGGACGAATTAACCGGCTCCTTAATTTAAGCCCATATCATAAAAAAAGGATTAAGCTACGAGGATTATTCGAACACAGGCTTACGTTCCTGTGAGCAACACCTGTCGCGATTTAGAGAATGCCGTAAACGAGATGGAAATTCGTGCCTTAAAACGTGGCGAAGCCGAACCTGCTTGGGCCTCTGAACTTGCACCTCGTCTCCTGGTTGGTACACGCTCAAATTTTTTCTCTGTAATCATCGAATTACCATGCACAGGTGATTTTTTGCCAGGCCCTCAAAAAAGTGCGATACAGATTTCTTATCGAGTTTTATCCATCGAGCTTTTGTCTGGCGTTGCGAAAGATAAAAAATCGTAAAAAATGTAAATTTAATATGAGATTTTCCCTTTGAACCCTCCGTCCTCGAGAACGGATTTTAAGTTTCTGTGACGTCATCAAATGCCTATTTTTATGTATATAGCGAGGCATGGCTCGCGTTACGTTTTTTTTTTTTTTTTTTAATGCTCGACGACGAGTCGTTGCCGCCGATTAAAAATCATTTTTCCAGAACATGTACTGTCATCGTGGCTACAATGACAACGCAACGGGTTTTTGCATTTGCGAAGACGGATGGACGTCCCAGCCGTTCAAAAGTTTCGAGCCAACAAACGAATACATTCACATGTGCAACGTGCGAATGAATCGATTCCCGAATCTCCATGGACATCCCTTAGAGATTATGCTTATCGTTGTATCCTTTCGAGGTCTCAAAAAAAATTTGATTTTTTTTTTCCAATTCGGACCGAACGTAAAAGTAAACGTAAAAGAAAAAAAAAACTCAAAAAACGTAGACGTTGAGAGGAAAAAAAGCAGGTCCCACCGAGATTTGAACTCGGATCGCTGGATTCAAAGTCCAGAGTGCTAACCATTACACCATGGGACCGTTGTTCCTCGAGCAACAAATAATCAATAATGCTTCGGGGCATTGACGAATTTTTTAAATGAAAAAAAATCACTTCACAAAAAGGTCCCACCGAGATTTGAACTCGGATCGCTGGATTCAAAGTCCAGAGTGCTAACCATTACACCATGGGACCGACGAGAATCGATTGACGAAAAAACCAAAATTATCTTTCAAACCTTCTTTCCTTTTTATAATTATTTTTTTTTCCATTGATCTTGCAAGTTTCGGTAAAAGCTAGGAATTGTTATTATTAAGGGGCAGCTCGCCTTCGCTGTAGCGATGCATAGTTTTTGAAAAAATTTTACAAATCGAGGTAGTGACGTGTTTTTTCCTTAACGATCGAAATTTTTCAGATCGCGGCATTTCTAGGCACTTTGGTGGTTTTCTTTTGTTGTGCAATGACTTTTGTCGTACGAGGATGCATTCCATCGCGTACGTGCGTCGATTGTGGACAACAAACCGGGACCGCGGTCTATTTTGACAGTTCGTCAAAAAGTTCGGGCAGCTCGACGTGCATTAATCGTAAACGGCCAAAAATTTGTAATCGAAGTTCCTCGACTTCCTATCCAGGATTCCGATAAAATATTTAAGATCGAGGATCCCTCGACAGACTTCAAAAAAAAAAAACGGCCGGCTCAGATGAAATTCACATATTGCACCGAATTTTTCATTCTTTTCCAATAAATTGAAAGATAATTGTATTCGGTTTATTTTTATTTTTACAATTGAGTGGAAAATATGAAAAAAAAATCACATTGCCGAAACCCGGGATTGAACCGGGGACATTTAGATCTTCAGTCTAACGCTCTCCCAACTGAGCTATTTCGGCGATGAAATAAAGTTCTTCATTATGCTATCATGTTCACGCAAATACGATCGTGGCTCGAGACAAAAAGACGTTTCACTTAGTTCTTCGTTTTTCATTACTACCTATTTATTTTATTCTTTTAATACTTGTACATTTTATTAATTTTTTTACTACTTGTATATTTTATTTTATATATATTTTTTACTATTTATTTGATTTTTATTTTTATTTGAATTTGACAATTTGATATAAAAAAAAAAAAATTATTTGTGGGAATTTATGAGAAATATTAACCTCCCCCATGAAATATGCAAATCTCCGTGGAAAGTAAGAAGTTTATGGAGAAAAAAAAAAAAATTCCTACCATTTTTGAGAAAAGACCCCAATCTGCATAATTACTATGTTTTTTACTACTTTTGATTTATTCTCATTAATATTTATTGTTTTATGTCTTTTTTATAACAATTTCCATTATTGTTTGCTGGGAATCGAATTTCCGGGGGAACAAGGACTCAAACAATGTTGGTCTTATCTTTTCAATAATTTTCTCAAATTTAAATTTTGAAAAAACTTACAATGTAAAGATTCACGCCTCGAATAATAATTGACCAAAAATTGGCGGAAGAATCGTATTATAGAAGTTGCGGAAAATCGGTGATTGTATTGCGCCGTTTATTTCGACTTCCGGCTGGTCCGTGGTTGGCTGGGAGTTTTCGCATCCAACGGGCTGAACTGCAATTAAAGTAATTGGCCTCATTGTGCTGTCCGACGCGAAAGCTAGTGAATGGGCACTGTCAGCCAGGCAGCGAGCTCGGCCCAAACAGAAATGTGCACCTCCAATCCTATGGTCCGTGGCGCCCGCGCTCCGATCTCTCAACAAACATTTTTTCTTCTTTTTTATTTTCGTCGTTCCTTTTGCTCTGTTTTTTTCTTTTTTTTTAACTTCCTCCTTGTATTGCTATCGCGCGACCCCTTGGGCTGTGCGTTACGGACGTAGACTTTGTCCTTTTTCTTTCTCCGACATTTCCATGGGCAGTTTTCCTCGAAATTCCCAAGGAAACGTCCTTGGAAAGAGAAAAAAAAATGTATTAAAAAAAAATGAGCGTATTTCAGCACTCATGGGTCTCACAGACCCAGAATCCTCTATTTTTCAGTCGATAGTTCCGATTACCTTTGCATTATTTATTTCGAATCGTAATTATCTCTCGATATTCTCATTAAACATCGCAACCAACGTTTTTGCATTCGTACGGGTCTCTCTGACCCAGTTTACTCGTTTTGGACTTATAATCCTCGAAATTTCGGTTTTAATTAACCTGCAGCTGATCGGTCTTAATGAGAAACAAGTATTCCCAAATTCTTCGGAAATTAATGATCCGTAAGAGGTGCGAGACTCCAGAACTAAACCGCGGCAGATGTTCTTATCTCCCATTCCGGGTGGTCAGGACTATGACCTTGAAAACATGATTCTTGCCTCTAGATCGTTCATGATTACGTTGACAATAGCCGCATTTATATTTTCAGCGAAAAAAGCAACAATTTTTTGCCTTTTTGCTGAAAAAAAAAAAAACATCGAGCCCCGTCCTTTATCGTCATCGCTCAAAATTCTCAAATTTTTGTATTTTTTAATCTTTCTCAATGTTTATTTCGAGTTTTTAATCATCACTCATAAATATGCAATGTTTGTAATTAAATTTGGTGACGAATTGAAAAAAAAAAAATGTTTTCCTTCGAGCCGGATTTGAACCAGCGACCTATGGATGTCTCTATGTATCTTGCCAACTACAGTCCACCGCTCTACCAACTGAGCTATCGAAGGCTTACGACTAATTGGAGAAAATAACATACTTGAACCCCAGCTTGATCCTTTTCACCGAGAATCGAAAAATAAATCGAATCACCGGTTGATTTTCCAGTCACAATGACAAATTAACATTAACGTTAATTGAATAATTGGATTTGCATGCAAAGTGTCATATATTTGCATTTTCTGGTCGTATTTGCTATCCGCTACCATATTTAATCCTGCTGATCGATTAAAAAGAGCTTGATTGGGTACAATATCGAAAAAATTATCGCGTTTTTACGCGTCGGTCGAAAAACTGCAAATAAACTTGCGCAATCATTTTTTTTACTTCATTAGATAATTACGCGGTATCTGCAAAAAGCGATAAGAAAAGGTAAACGTTGCAGGCGTGCTCTTTCGGTCTTATACGATGATAACGCAACGATACACGACAGATTAGCCATTTAAGGGACTCGCACACATGGAAAAATGATTTTTCAATCGTATCAAGAGGTTTCGGCCTTACAACCGCGTATACCCCCTTAACGGTAACTCTCGTCCATTTTCCTTTCTCCATGAGAGCGTAGACTCATTGTCCAGTGAAGAAAAATGTGGAGAAAAATGGCAAGAAGCTTAGGTCGCGAGCTACGAAGAAGCAGCAGCGAATAAGCATGAACCGGAAAGGCCTGTACGTTGAGGCGCATTTCGCGAGCTTTTACTCCGGAGCTCCAATTATATATGATGATTATTCAGAAAGCATAAAGGCGACGATAGAGCGAAGCGCATCTTTCATATTGCGAGTAAAATATATAAATATGTTTGTACGCATAAGTTGAGTTTTTAGAGTTATTTTTAACTCCGAAATAATCAGATCAAAGATTACGATAATTAGCGCATAATATGTAAGATATACACAGTTTTATTACTGGCTGTCTTATGAACGTGTATGTGTTTTTATAGCTCTGCATAATACGGTTTTACGATAGCAGCGGAGGGTAGTGTGTTAGGTTGCGAAATACGATAGAGCGTAAAAGTGTGTTTAATGCGATACACACCCATGTATCTTTTGTGTATATAAATACACGAATTGGGACATAAAATATTTGACAGAAAGCACAATCTCTCGATGTACCCATTTACATTATTATCTTCGTCGTTCGCTCCATCGGTATGAGTAATAAACCGAGGGCGGTCTGCTGTTGTCGTCCACTCACTTTTCTTCTCCCAGACTTGCCTTTTCTTCTCTTTTTTTTTATTATTATTTCTTTGAAGCACCAATAAACCTCTAATGAGGTCCCATAAAACATGACGGTCCTCCTCCTTACCTGGACAATCCTCCTCGCCGATCTGGACAATTTTGCAGATTTTTTGAACTCTAATTTTTGACTTTTCAATGCGCTTAGACGGCTGCTCGTTTCTTTTTTTTTTTTTCAGTCATTCGGATCGTTCGCCATCAGGAAGGAGAATCGAGATTAACTCTAAATTATGGCACGATCAAGGTCTCGATCAATTTTTTCATGCTCGACGTTCTCAACGTTAAAAATTTTTAATTTTAATTTTAATTTTCTATTTTAAATTCAATTTTTAATACAAATTCAATTTTTAAAAATTTTAATTCATAATTTCAATTTTTTATGTTAATTTTTAATTTCAATTTTTTTTTTTATTGTAATTTATATTTTGAATTTCAGTTTTAATTTTTCATTTGAATTTTATCTCGGAAAAATGTTATGACAGATTCGGGAATCATGGATTGCCCGAGAATGAATAAGCTCGCATTTGTCGATTCGGAAAAATTGTTATTTCCTTTGTAACGTCTGTCGAAAAGTTATTATTATAGGATCGAGTGGGAGATGATCGCATATGCAATTATCGAGTGAGCAATGAAGGAGGTGTACGCGAATGTTGGATAAACCGAGGTGGAGGTTAGTGCAACAGAAATCGTATAGTGTGTACCCCGTTGACGTTAGAACTAGTTAGGGATGGCAAAGTTTGGTAAACAGTTAATAGAACAGGGGCAAAGCAAAAAGCTGATATAGGAAGAAGCTTATAATATCCGAGTGGAGCAGGTTAACACAGAGCCCCCGTTTATAGACACGAGCAACAGCGAAACAGAGCTCGAACTTTACCACCTGACAGTTTGATCGCTCTGGTAATTATATCCCGAACGAGGTGCGTATACCTGACGAGCTCTTGGTCTATTCTTGTACACAAGCGAGAGAACATTTTGGTGCTAATATGTCAAAAGTCACCAGCAGCCTTTGGAAGCTCCGGGTTTTCTTCTTAATGAACAAACATCGAGTCCAGTAATTTCTTATTAAATTCCTATTGGATGTTGAAAAAAAGAATTGCCAAAAAATTCACGTCCCCATCGACATTATCGACAACTTTTCCTATGCCTTGCGAAAATATCCACGCAAGTAACAAAGTGTACAGAATAATGGACATTGTCGACGCAGGAGTTGCGTTTCCCGAAGAATGCAACGCCGTCGGGGCGTGCGGTCTGTCTCTCTGTCCGCTCGTACAGACAACACATACAGCGTTGCACATATATGTGCTCAATATAAATAATGTGTACACAGGCAGGAGCAAGTGGACACGCCGGGCGGCCTATCGGCCTGAGCCTATCTTACACCGCGGAGAAAAGAGAGTGAGAGCGTTTATGTCGTCTGAAATGCATTCGTAGTGGGCGTATAACCGGTTATTAAAATCAAGATATGATCTCGTGTGGTAGTGGCTGGCGATGTATAGCTGGCTGTGTGGCGCGCCGTGAAAAAGAGAGGGCCCGAGAACAAAAAGAAAAGAGAGTCTACGATCATCACCACCCCCATCGCCAATCATTATTCCGACTGCTTTTCATCATTCTTTTATTCATTATACATTATTTTCCTGTTATCTCAACTTTTCCTCGGCGCGTAGGCAAATTACTGCGAGCCTTCGCGCTCGATTTTCTTCCATCCCGCAAAACAATAGAGCCTTGTAATTCTTTTCTACTCATCGTATCGGAAAATTGCTCCGTCGCTTGGTAATTCTTCATGAATATTAAATCAATTGCTTTATGGAATAGAACTCTCCAATTAAGTGTTCTCGACGCCTACTATAGAACGACTGGAAAACGTTTCAGGATTTTAAAAAACTCCGAAGTTCGTCACTTTGGGAGATTCGTACATAAAAATTTCCACTATTTTTTTATCTTCTTTTTATTATGAAAAAAATGATTTTCCTAAAAAATTACGAAGAAATTGCACTGAGAAAAGAATTTATTTATATGTGCCAGGATTTGGTAACTGCTAACAAGTGCAAAGTTGGATAAAGCGAAATAAATGTTTTTCAACAGTTAATAAATCATTTATTTGAGCCTTTCAGGATTGTCTGAAATAAACATTTGTTAATAGTTAATAAATGAATCATTAGGTAAAACGTAACGTTTGTTGATAACAAATGAATTTTATGACCCTAAACAAAGATATTGTTGGACCATTAACAAATATTGTAACGGTTAATGAACGTTCGAGTAAAAGTACCAATTAAATATATTTATTTATTATAACAAAACTTTGCTCAGTGAGGATTTTTAAAATTTAATACGTCCTGAGAGGCTCAAGGGATCGAGTAAAATTAATAAATGCGGCTGAAAATGTACGAGTCGTGGGAAAAAATGAAATGAAACGTGTGGGAGAATCCCACTAAGTGTAGCAAGTGCATAGGTGAAAAAAATCGATGTCAATAGTTTTTTTACTCGCGTCGGTGAGGTAAATCTCCATAAAGCTCGCACAAAGCTGAATCGTAATCCCGTGTGTATTTTTTTTTTTCCTTTGGTGCTTTTGAAACCTCTGCACACAATACATATACAAAGTGCTTATCTATATTCACATATATTCGTGTCTACGATGCATGGATAGGGTGGGTTGTTCGTATCAATCGCTGAGAGTCAAAAGATCGTATGTATTACAATGTAAAGGCGTTATTAAGGGCCTTGCACAGTGCCCATAGCGATCGACGCAGTCTCTCTCGATGGGTGGTACCGGAATATTTCCCGCCCTCTTGTTCCCCACTTCCGGAAGAATTTGTGGCACTGCGGTATGACCCTATAGAAGCAAGAAAGACCGCGAGGTATAAAGGATCGGAGGGGTTGCTGATTTCCGGGGTTGGACTCACGTCCCTGTTCGCGATAGGCTGCACAATATGTGCATCACCAAACACTTTGTGCATTTACGTATCGCGCGAGCTCTGTTTACTTGAGCAACGACAGGCTTTTTTTTTTCTTTTTTTGACGAGAATTTTTACGAGAATACTTTTCTTTACGAGAATGGCAACGTACGGTATTCAATACTTTCCAAGGCAAAAGTACATGAACCGCGCGAACATAAAATAGGTCCTTTGAATGTTGCGCAGGTTTTAGATACAGAAACACGAGAAAGGTATGGAAAAAAGTGATGGAGCAGGGGGGTATGAGCGAGCCCACCAATCCATCAACGCGATCGTACGTTTTTCACTCGGTTCTCTGCCCGCGCGCTATCTCGCATTGCCATTAAATATTTCATGCTTTCACAACTAAATTATGAAAGTCCGAGAGCGATCGCTGACGATGCGATGTATGGGTTTGCAGTTGGCTCTGTATACATTGTGCAAACTTGTTGCAATTGGTCGAAAAAACGATGCACAAAGCTTGGGAATAAAATTGAAAGAAAAAAATGAAACTTTAATGGCGCGAAGATGCGGTTGACAAAGTGTGAGACGGAATAACGAGACGTGCGGATAAAAGTGGAGTATCGCGACTACGCGAGGCAAAACATTTGCCGGGAATAAGGATCGCGTTTCTCATCGTGCGCTGGCCTGCGTCTCTTTTGATATTCTCTTCTCTCTCGGTTCCTCGCATTTTTTTTCTCCGTCTTGCTTCCTCCGGTGCTGCCGATCGAGATGCACATGCGACCGAAAGGATCCCGGAACGGGTTTGCCGCTGGAATCTCGCTACACCGGCTGTTCTTGATGCGTTTCATCCAAATTCTCCTGCGCTTCTTCTCAATTACATGCCGATCTCAGCTGAGCGACGACTCAACGCTTAGCGACGCGAGCCAGTCGCATGCACACGCTGATCACCCAAGTCAACCGAGTCTACTAAGTCAAACATCAATTTTCTTATGCTGCTCTGCGTTCGCGAATCTTGGAAAAAAAAAGCCACGCGATCTGAAGGGTTGTAGGATTTTTTTTTTATTTTCCAGTCTCTACGAAAATTTGACTTCGTTTTTCCAAAATCAACATCGACGGAGCCTTATTGAATTCATAAAAATCTGTCAATCTCCGCCAGTTTTCAAAATTTCTTTTATATTGAAAAAAAAACAAAAATGAAAATAATCGAAAAATTTAAAACAATTATGAAAATTGATACAGTAACTTTTGGAGGAGGGATCGGGCGAGGGATTAAAAAGTGACGGGGTGGTGGATGAACTGTCGTCGAAAGTATAGCGGCGCGTCGGAAGGTGCAAAGGCAAAGGGAGCAGGTGCAACGGGTTTGCAAAGTCGTCGTATGGGTGAAAAAAAATGCAGGCCTCGCCATATCTCTTGGCTCGTATAATATCGCTCGTGATAATACTTTTATTTTTCTTGTACTTGGCCCCTCGTATTTTGTTAATGAGCAAGAACTATATCGAGTTGTATATACAAAGGGAACTAAATCGCGTCTTGATTAATCGATAAATCTGCCTTTTTAACCGACGATCAATAAAACACAAGCAGGCAATCAAAGCGGAAGAACGAAGAGGGTGTCACCGAGAAATTTCCTTTTAACTCGGTTGATAATTGATTTGTAAGTAATGCCAAGCACTGTGGAGAGTCTGCTGATGGCCGGAGATCGAGGTTCATCGGATAATCGACGATTCAAAGAGAATTGTGTCGATTCCATTGGAAAATTGAAGCCAATTTTTGCCTCGAAATGAACGAGGAATTGTGGAGAAAGAAATTGGAGGAAATTCCTTCGTGAATCTCGATCGAATTCTCCGCGACGCTTATCGAGACTTCGAATTGGCTGGACCTCATTATCCACACTCTTGCTGGCCACAGTCTTATCAAATATTTCGGAGCTAAAAGTACACAATGAGGAAGATTTAGCGCGATGGGAATTGCGAAATGAGGCAGAAACGAAGAGACAGTTTAAAAGAGAGCCCGAAGAGCCGCTGCGTAAAGCGAGCCACCGGATAATCAGATGCAGCAGCGACCAAGTGGGCATCGAGTCATTATGCAGTTACCTTGCTCGATCGGATCGGGCGCCTCTTGCACAAATTGGGCGCGTATAATCATAACGACAGAACGCGCGAGACAGACAGAAGCTAAATAATTCGCGATGCCTAAACTTTACTTTCTGGCCCTCGAGACGCTCTCGGCCCTGTAAAATTATGCAGTGACAAAAGTCATTGCTACGGAAATCGTTCGATGCTACTTGATCCAATTTTTTAACGTAATTTATTGACTTGAAATATTGGATTTTGTTAGTCTTTATAGGGGACACGGACATTTTGGGTCTTCCACTGTAGCCATTTGGTGTTTCGGATTCTCGATCTGCCTTTTTATCTGATAAAAATAAAAATACTCAAAAGTTTGTCTCTCTTTTGCTCATTTTTTTTTCTTTTTGGTTTAATTCGTCGTGGTTATTCGTTTCTCGATGTTAGTTAAATCGAGCGATTATAAGGAGGTCGCCTGAGCAAAGTGGCATACAAGAGTCAAGAGTGTGCGGCTTGAACGTGACGCGCTAAAGGCGAAAATCAGACGGTAGGAATGCGAGAAGAAGAAGAAGATTGATCAGCTGGCGTCTACATAAATATCTTGGAGCGTTGGTCGAATCTCCGTAAGATATCATATGAGCCAATAAAACGTCACCTGCTGCGCAGTGCATTATCTCGAACATAAAATTATTTAAAAAAAAAGTAAATCCTCATTATTGCTGTCGTTTGTTTGCGATTTTGACGTTTTTTCGACTCCTGCCGATTCGACAACCTGACGAATCGACAAATTTTCACTTAAATTCGATTTTTTTGTAATTTGCGCAAGGTTGATGCTTTTTTGATAAATTTCCTTGATGACGATTTTGCCCAAACATCGCAGAGCCTGGATTTGACATCTCGAAGGCTCTTCCTGCACATCCTTACGTTGCTTATCGACAAATTTTCGCTTACATTCGATTTTTTGCAGCTTGCGAAAGATTAATGCTTTTTTCATTAATTTCCTTGATGACAATTTAGCCCAAACATGTCGCGGAGCTTAGATTTGACATTTTGAAGGCTCCTCCTGCGTGTAAGGACTAAAAGGCTCATTAAGAGGCTGGAAGTAGTAAGGATATTGTAAAAAAAAAGGAAAAAAGTGATAAAGAGATCGATGGAAAAGTGGAGTATGGAGAAAAAACAAGCCATTAAAAAGTGACGTATAATGGAGGTGGGTATATGAATATAGGGAGTATGGAACGTTCACGTGCTAATGTCACCTGCTTCCATAAGTATTCCTTATCGGGAAGAACATAATGTCGAAATTAAGGGGCCATGTATAAGGATGGTGTTGGGCCGATGCAAAATACGTACGAGAAAGAAATCGAGGAGGAAGGGGAAGAGAGAGAGAGAGAGAGAGATTGGATCAACGTAATGCCGCAATGAGAGCGCGATAAATCTGCGAGAAGCGAAGCGAACGTGTATGGTGGGCATAAAAAAAAAAGGTCGCCTGACTCATTAAAGCGAAAGGAAAAGTGGATTTTGCGTTTTCTATTAAGTCGTCAAATTGATCGGGGCCCAAAGAATTTTACAGTGTGTTTGTATAGTCGCGAACATTTTTTTGTCTTCGATGCGATCGATCGATATGTTGAAGTTTGGAAAGTTGATTATTTGTTGGCTCGAGAGGAAATGCACCCATGGTGCAGCCTCCGGTGCATATAATAAGCCTGGAGCTCTCGCGGAGCGAGAGAGAGAACGAGAGATTGTGCGAAAAGCACGCATGCACACTCGCAAGGAGTTTCGTTACAATTCGTTACGAGTGACGACGTTTTTACGAGCGGCACAGATTGTAATTCAAATATTTATTCGCATCGGGTCTCGTTTGGTCCTGGTTTACAATCTTACGGGAATCCATGGGCTCGATCGGGGGTGCATCATCAGCAGGAGCGAGGATCCATCGCGGTGCATCATCCGAAAGGATACATACGCCGATATACATGTATACGAGATAGAAAATGCCGCAAAAGGAGCCAAAGCGTGCCCCACGCTGGGTCAGACTCGTACGTCATTCCGGGGGTGCGAAAGACCGGGGGATCCATGAAAGTGGATGAACTCGGCTCGTGCTGAGATCCCCTTCTCCGACGCTTTCTCCATCCTTCGCACGGTTCTTTAATTTTCATCGCTTTTCGTCTCCGTCCCTCCGTCCATCTCTCTCTCTCTCTCTCTCTCCCTTTTCTTCTTCTTCTCTCGTGCTCTTGTTTGCTTTCTCAGCTTCGACATCCCCGCTCCTGACAGCAATCCCGCGAATCGTACGGAACCACTTTCGACTCTGATTAATAACTTCCTCGAGATTCCTCCGCTGCGGTTCCCTCCAAATAAAACATTCTCATTTCTCTGAACACGAGAAAGACGAAAAAAAATTCTCATATCCCCAACAATGACATTTCCACGAATGAGACACGCGAAGAATTATGCAAATCGACTAATTGTTATGGGCGTTTTAATTATCAGCATGTATCCGAACTATTTCGGGCCTAAATCATCGCGTGGACCGATCTGAAGGTTATTCATGCGGCTGAGTATTGAAAATTTCACGGAATTGGAGAAAACAACAGGGACGATTTTTTCAAGTTTAATATTTCAAAATTTATATTTTATATCAATTATTAAATAAATAAAATAAAATATCTCAATAGAATATTAAATATTTTGAAAAATAATCAACAGCGACCATTTATTATTGTCCTCCAATCCACACAGACTTTCATTTCAATGATTTATCATTTTTCGATGATTTTTATCGCGAAATATAAAATGCACGCGTGCCTCGAACATAGACAGAGATAAAAAGAAGTGTGATGATGGCAAAGAGTTACTTTTACAAGCAAAAAAGCAGAGCTCTCGTTGCACCTCTGGAATTTCTCTTACATCCCACTCGGTACATATTTACTTGTATATAAATATACATATATATATAGGAGGAATGAATGAGAAGACATACAGCGCGAGAAAGAATGAAAAAAGTCAAGCTGCTTTTATCGCAAAGTATTCGATGTAAATATCATGTTACGGCAGCATGAAGTCGAGCTCACAATTAAGTTGGCCACTGTGTGTGCTCACCCCAACGCACGTTTTTTTGCCACTACGTCGGGCTCTCCATTTGCGTTACTTACACGCCGCTTCTCGCTCATTCTTTCAGCCTAAAATATACTATAAAGATTAATACACATGTATTTTATACGTTATTTTCTATACATGTATGTAACGCCTGGATAAAATGGCACTCGAGACCACGTGGTAGACACATAGGCACCTGCGAGCAACTTGACTTTTTGCAAACGTTCGCGCGAGCGAGTCGCCTCGTTACTTCCGTAAATTGCGCGTTAATTATCCTTCTTCGCATGGAAATGCGTCTGCTCCGATGTCATGTGTGAGCTTAGGGAATGACACTTCCCCCCCCCCCCCTCTCCCCGGCCATTTTATTTTTCCATTTTACTCCATTCTTTTAAAAATTACTCTCGATATTAAAAAAGAATTTTTTTCTCGAATTTTCTGCAGAATTAATTTTTTCCATTTAAATGAATTATTTTTGCGCAATTTTGATTGAAAAACTGACTACGAACTTGAAGTCGAATATCGAGTCACGTTGCAATTATAAAGAGTCGGAGTTTCCGGGCAAAAAATCAAGTCACATGATGAAATTTACAGCGGAATGTCGCACCTCCTTAAAATCAAATAAATTTCACTTGATTCTCATAAAGTCCAGCAGCAGGGTGTCTTGTCTGTGGAGCAAGATTCGCTGCTACGAATTCCATGACGAAGGAGCAAGCGGTTGACTCGATATAACTTTTTCGTCTTTATTATGTGTGTTCTTTTTTTTTTGCAACATAACAATTACCATGCCTGAGGTGAGACAGGTCGGTGAATCGCGCTCCGGCGCAACGGACACCATCATAAAGCACCGGGTTATTGCACCGCAGAGCCATAACAATTAGGATCGTATATACGGGCGCTCTCCCGAGAAGGGACCGCATCCCCATCCTCAACCAACTCACCAAAGACACACCATACATATCAACTTTTCTATGGGACATTTTACGCCAAGAAATCAACGCCCGATTACAAATTTATCAATCTATTCAAAAAATTCAACATTTTTTCAAAAATATTTTGAAAAGACGATCCCTCTCGTGGCTCTGCTCGCAATTGTTCATTATCGATGGAATATTTTACGTTGAGAGATCAGCGCGTTTACAAATTTCTCAATGAATTAAAAAAAAATTAATATTTTTCCAAAAATATTTTAAAAAAACGATCCCACTTGTGGCTTTGCTCTGAATTATTCTTTTCCTATGGGACATTTTACGCTGAGAGATCAGCACGAATACAAATTTCTCAATTAATTAGAAAAATTAACTATTTTCCCAAAAATATTTTTAAAAAAACGATCCCTCTCGTGGACCTGCTCAAAATTCTTCATCGAATAGTTCATATTTTTTAAATTAACAAACCTGAAACCATGGAAATATCCAACATTTCATATTCGACCAAATTGACTTGAAAACAAAAAAAAGATCGCGAGTCTCTGATAACAGAAATGGGATTTCTGGTTGGAATAGACGAAAAAATTTGGCGAGCGTTTGGCAAATTCAGTTTTTCAGGCTATGGGATCGAAGCCTGTTCGATTCTCCATAGAAACCTCCATAGACGTGTGTTGCTCATACGTTGATAGTCCGATGATACATTTATATACATACATGGATATAGGAGCAACGTACAAAAAAGCGCCTTTGAGAGATCGACGTGCATGGTCGTTGGATCCTTGTCAGCTCGTATACGATCGTGTATATACACAAATATTTATTTCTGTTCGACCCTCCGGATCGCGCGTCATTCGCCAAGTAGAAGAAAACGAAGAAGAAAAGTTGGATACGTGAGGTGGTTTTATCACCTGCTCAACAAAGCCATGTTTTCGCTTCTTTATTTTTACTTTTTCCAACTTGTTTCAGTCAGTTCGGAGTTAACGACGATAAATAGCGCGCGCGTACTCGTCAGCTTTAATCGAGCCTCGCGACAATAAATATCTTTTCATACCGTTTCAGAATTCATACACACATCGAAGCTGCATTGGCTTACGCGTGCCGTTTCTTCCTGGATCATGTATGGATCGTGTATAGACAAAAAAAATCATACATTTCAGACTCCGGATCGTTGGCTGAATAAAAAAATAACGGAGCAGACTCGCTTTCACGAATTCATGGATGTCAATTATCTTTTAATAATTCAATTATTATTGGCGATGTTATTTATTGCCATTGATACGAGTCTGTCCCCTCAAATGCGCAGGTTTACGTCGACAAACCGTTTGCTTTTATTTTCGAGCCAAAACAGACGTGAGTTTCCTTGGGGGAAAAAAAATCGTCGATCGTCGACTGACCGGCGTCACCTGGTGCCCGATTTTTATTTCGTTGCTTTCATTTTCGATGGACCTTCATTTAATGAATGAAAAATTTGGGGGAAAACGTGATCCGCAGAAAATTTCTTGATCCGGCGTAGATTTTTTCAATATTTTTTATTAAAATTTCGTCGAGTAAATGCGACAAGAAATCGAAGCAAAAATGATGTAGAAAAAGGAACGATCGAGACTTTATTTCTTGAGAGAAATAGTGCAAAAAAAAAGCAGTTGGACGACGCGAACGTCGATTCCGTATGATACATCTGCCGACGTTGGTCGCACAGTTGAGCCGGACGTGCTCCTGGTCCCAGCTTGGTCCTTTTCGTGCCACGCACGTCCAGTTATGCACTCGTTCCTTCCTCCTCCTGCTCTTCTTCTTTTTCTTTTTATTCATATTCTTCAATACCCCGATGTCCCGCTCGCTCGTCACCCGTCTCCGGTGATACTAATAATTATATGGTGTACTGCTTTTAATGTTCGATATCGATTATTATCGCGCCCTACTTCTCCTCCGAAGTTTCTGTCTGGAAATAATGATCAAGACGAAGGAGCAGTCATCCGATTCTAAACTGCATCACTTTTCCCATACAGCAATTTTCCTAATTTAATTTTCCCATTTTGCTTCCTTATAGAGGAAGCTATGTGATTGTGAACATTTTTTTTTTTCCAGACTTCAATGTCAATGTGCTTAAAATTCTCAAAAACATGGGAAAATCATATCTAGAAAAAATTTCCCGATGTGTGTGTGTGTGTGTGTGTGTGTATGTTATGGCACTGTAAAATTCAAACGTTCATAACTAGAGAACGGTTCGAGCTACAGGGCCCCCGTTTTGCACAGATGTTAATCCATACGAGCTCTTCAGTCTCTGAGAATTAAGTTGGAATTGCTGGAAAAATACGAATTTTACAGCATTTTGAAATTTTCAAAAAAAGAAAGTCGACGCTCTGATTTCCGCAAATTTTCAGATTTATAGCCAATTTTTTTTGTTATACATAGAGCATCGTCATAGGAAGGTTGGTATTGAATTTGGGGAATATCGGTCCAACGGTTTAAATTTTCTGATCTTTCGAATTTTGCGATAATCTGAGATTTTTGAAAAATCGTTCAATCGCATTAATTTTTGCAAATTTTGTTAAATATCGTGTATAAGTTTGTAATTCCTTTTTACTTTTTATTAAATCTACAAATTTGCGATGCACTGCATTCTTGATCGTGCTGCATGCAGTTTCAGGTCAAATTTGGAAAATCGTGCCCAAGCTTGTATTTATTCGCCTGCGCGTAATAATTTGAATGATAATCGTCTCAACGCTTTTAATTATCGTCGAAAAAAAGTGAGAAACAGGGAATGATTAATTAACTGTCGATATAATTTTATTTCGGGCAAGAAAAGCGATTGATCGTGCGTTGGCTTGGCATAAGCGCGGGACACACTCGTGTTGCTCTTATTTTTGTGTCCCTCCTATCAAAGCCTGTGCATTTGCTGGCGCGAGAGACACGCGCCTCTTTTGCTTTGTCGGCGATCTCCGCGCTCGTTGTCTTTCATACATTTTTCATCCCCTCACCTTAGCTGCGGGACTTACGCGCGTGCGAGGCTCTTCGTCATCCACGAGACAACGACGTCTACCAGCTTGGGCTTTTTATCTCGTTGGAATCTTGTTCGTTAAGTTTATCTTCGTCGTTTCATTGCCAGGAATGAAAAAAAAAAACAACTGGGGATTAAAAGTTATTTTATCAATATTCCATCAATTTTTGGCTTGCACGATCCAAGCGCTTCGCAGTCTTCCGTAAACGATCCTGGCTGTAATTTTTCTTCCGTCACTTTCATTCCACACAAACTTGTCGAAATGATCGATGAAAAAATAAATAAAAAATAATAAAGTTTTATTTTTTTAAGGCTGTAATTTTCATCGTTGATTTTTAACGGCGTTTACTAAATCTGGTCTCCAGTGGGTATTGATAAAATACGATGCGTGGTGATTGCATCAAGCGCCTGCGGCTACTTGATCTCATTCGAAAGTCAATAATCGCGTCCCAGGAGCCACGATCTCGTTTCGGTTTTCGAAGCCTTCGATAGCTCAGTTGGTAGAGCGGTGGACTGTAGTTGGTCTGATTGCTTAATAAAAAGACATCCATAGGTCGCTGGTTCAAATCCGGCTCGAAGGAATTTTTTTTCGGTAATTAAATAAATTTCTTTAAAATTAAATAATTAATTTGTAAATAAGCATTAAAAGTAAGAACCTTCGATAGCTCAGTTGGTAGAGCGGTGGACTGTAGTTGGTTTAATTGCTTGAAAAAGACATCCATAGGTCGCTGGTTCAAATCCGGCTCGAAGGAAATTTTTTTTCTTCTAATTAATTGGACAAAATTTTAATGATTGAGCACTCAATTATTGTTTTTTATTCTGGAGAAAATTCTTGCTCCATTCTATTCATAATCGTAGTTCTGTTTTGTTGAAATTTCATTCATTCCAAACGCTTGTATATTTTTGAGCCTCATAAATAACCACCGAATGGATAATCCGAAGATCGTGCAGCGGCGAATACGCTCGCGTATCATTTCGCGTCTCTGAGAGAGTCAGGGGTCGGGCGGGCGCACCGCGGCAGATACGGTGCATATCGCTCGCTCCGAATGTGATATAAACTTGCAAAATCCACGTTTTCAAAAAATCAACAATTTTTCGTTGTTTTCTCGTATTTTTCAAACCAAAGTTTGAGATTCCGATCGGACGAATAAAATTTTCCAATATCTTTCTTTTTCCGTTTTCATTCATCAGTTCGTCTCAGTCCACGATGCCAAAATCATTTTCGATTTGTCGTATCGGAAGAGGGAACCGCTGAGATTATCGAGTAATAATCGAATCACGACTCTGTACTCGTGGGTTATTCGATCTTCGTACGTCTCGAGGATACTCAAGTGTTTACAGCACACGATTTTATATCTTTATGACCAGTGGTCGTGCCAGTTTTAGAACGAGAGTGTGACGACGTGACAGAGACAATCATCGTAAAGGAGATGATATACGACTGTTGGATAAGTGTCCAGGACGACTCGTGGCCTTTCAGAAACTCCTCAAAATCTTATTACCTTCGTCTTTCATATTGCAAAATCGTAATTTACCAAATTCAACTATCCCAAGTCTTCCGGTCGTTTTATTCCGAAAAAAGAGTAAATATCAACGTCGTTATTCTCGGCGTTAACGGCTGATGCGAGTGACTGTGCATCTTTAAGCAGGGACTAGACTAGGCGGAGCTCCTAAAAATGCATAATTTTCGATAATTTTTTTATTTTTCCAATGATCGTTCGCAAAAATTCAAACAGAAATTAAAAAAAAAAACAAGTTTCGTATGTGAGACTTTGAGAAATGTCTCGATCCTGCAGAAATGCATTTTTTTTTGTTTTTATCAAATAATTTTGCTCATTGAACGCGCGAAGAATGAAGACATCGAGTCGCGCGATCGGCGTTACGATATCGTTGTGTTTAGGGGAGAGTGCTCGTTCACATTACGGCATACGTTTAAATTCGTCGGAGCGCGATCCTTGCTCGTAAATCCATCGCTAAATAATGCGTTTCGCGGTTTAATGCATCGAAACTGAGCCATGCGACGGGGTTCTCCGTCCTCGCGACGTTGTGTCTACTGACGCTTTTTTACACCGTATGTAAAAAGGGTGAAACGGAGGCACAGGCGAGAGGAGGAGGAGAGGGGGGGGGGGGGGGGGGATCAAGCTGCTCATTAAGTGAGACGTTGCTCGGGCTGCTTTATGCGACTTTGGAAGTTATTGTCCGTGCGTGTATTGGGGACCACGCCCGGCATCGTTTCCCTCGCATATAATGAAACTGAAAATGCGACGCCGGTAGCCCCGCACTCACTCGAGGCCTCTACATGATTCCCCAGTAGCTGTCAAGAAATTTCGCCAACGTTTTCCCCAATTGACACTTTCTCCCGCGTCATTAAAAATGAAAAAAATGAAATTCGAAATTTTTCATTTCGTCCTTTCGATCGGGACCTTAGGATACGAAGTCCTTTTTATTTTTCAGGAAAAGTTGGTCGAAATTCAAAAGAAACGAAGGGAAGACGTTGTAATCGCCGAGCGTCGCCATGACCGCGCGTACGAGCCAAAAGGTCACATTCCTCACGATGAGGGCGCGATGAAAAGATCATCTCGAGAAATCTCGACCAGCGAGTACGAATGACACTAATGACGGAATTCCTTAGACAGAGATTCTGGGTCGTGGGGATAGAAAATTGCTGTGGATTCTGTTGCTGGCGATGCGAATTTCTGGATTTTTTTCGTGGTTACGTTTTTTATAGAATTTTTTTTAGGAAAACTCGACGCGATGGGACGTAATCGTGCCTCGAAGTTCCAGAGCCTATCGCGGAGCTGTGGCAACGTCATAAATCTTGAGTGGGTGGAACTTTCGTCAAGCAATTAGATTCGTCCAGGCACGAGCGCATAGATAATCAGTTCGCTGCATAATTACGTAATAATTTGACTTTTTTTCCGCTAGAAATAAACGATTCGATTAATCGAGGCGGAAATTGCGATTTTTAGAGTTTGCCTTTGCGTTTCTAATCGTCCCGAGTCTCATTTATGTATTTTCACTCATTTAGAGTTCGATTCCTTTTCCGTTGAGCCGCCGAACATTCCCGGAACACCTGCCTCGCGAGGCGAGTGCAACACCCGGGTTAATCGAACGGAGAAACGACCTTCTAATCCAACAGCAATCCCTCGGAAACGTGGATCAACTACAAACGCGGGTCGATCAGAGAGAAAAATAAAGAAATTTAAAAAGCTTCTAGATGCAGTCGGTTGCATTAATGCAAATCCACAGACGTCGATAAAAGATCTGCTAATTATCGATCGCATTTCTATTCCACTCTTGTTCTTAGTTGGAGCTCGAAAGATTTCTTTCTCGATACGCACAACTAAAAATTGCTTGAATATTCGACAATGATTTTGTTTTATCTATTTTTATTTCTTATTTTATTTTCTAATTTTATTTTTAATTTTCTTTCAATTTTAATTATTTACTTTTGATTTATTTTAAAATTTTGTTCTTCATTTTATAGTTAATTTTATTTTTAGTTTGTATTTTTTAGTTTTTCATTCATTTTCAATTTTATTTTTAATTTTATTGCACAAAGACATTCAATCGATTGTGTCATGTATTTTATCGAGGATTTTCGTTGTAATGCGAGCGAACGTTTCGCGTTAAGTATATCAGGGCCGATGGGAAAGAATTATCGAGCTCGCACTGTTGGGTCAGTTAGATTTATACCGAAGAAAAAGGGGCTTGGATCGTGATCGCGTATCGACGCGGCCCTTCCCATCTCGCGGATGTGTAACGCATCCTAAGTGTACATGCAGGTCGTATACAAAGTGCGAGCGCAGCTTCTCGTGGACGAGAGTTGGCGAGCAGCAGCTGGCACGTTGATTCATTCGAGTAGGGATGCCAGGTGAAGGGCATCGGATATACACGCCGAGATCCCTCGTCCGAGTAAAGTTCCATATGTTAATGCGATAAATCAACTCGATCGAGAGTTATCGGGACTTGAAAAATTGTCCGATTGCTCTGTCTCACTCGATGCGCTAATTTTGCAACTGTCGCGATCTTTTTGTCCACATTTCTGCGGGCACGATGCCTCGAAATGTTTCGTCGATGAGAAAGAAAAAAAATATATTTCCGTTCAAAAAGACGGTGAGGAAAAAATTCTCATAGAAAATTGGAATCATTTTGAGAAAAATAAGAAAAAACCGCTGGAATTCCTGGCAAGACGATTTATTCAAAGTATCAATAGCAAATTGTAATTATGGATATAAAAACCTCAATGAAAAGCTGCACATTGGCTTTTGCTTTTGCTGCGTGGTCACCGAACCCACAACGAATGCGGTATAAAAAATGTGCGTGCCAGTGTTATAATAGGATCTACAGGTCTCATTGAACGCATCGTGTGGCCTTCTAAAATATTAGCAGCCCCGAGGGAGGCCACGCGGAATAAGGCTTACAGGCGTGGTGCGTCGTATTATTAAAAGACACCAACGCTCAATAGAGCTTTGTATGCAACCCTGCAGTATAAAAAGCAGAATCATTAATCGAGGGAGAGCCGATGCAACTAAGTCTGTGCACTTCTTTGTATATGAGTTGGAGCCTCAATCATAAAGCTTAATGACACCCCAGAGCCCCTTGCCACACCCTTTCGAGACTCGTGAAAACTTTGCACCCTTTATATTTATACCGACGTCCATTAACAGCTGATATCGCCGAACGAATAATCACCATGACCTCTTCAAAATGGTATTATTATTAAACAATTCAATTTGAAGCGAATTTCTTGATTTAAGGATAAAATTCACTTGACAGTGTAAATAATATAGTCGAGGTATTCAATTTTATGAATTGAATTCAAGAAAATTGAAAAATTAATTGAATTTTAAATATTTAATCAAATTTTTGAAATTCATTTTTCATTTCAATTAGAAATAATTAGTAAATTTTATTAATTTATTATTGTCATTAATTATTAATATTTAATATTTAGTATTGAATGAAATATAAAATATAATGAATAATATAAATATAAATAATATAATATCAATGATGATATGAAGTTAATATAAAATAAAGAAAAATTGAAAATTTGAATACGATTTCTATAAATATATCAATTTATAAATTTTATATTTATATTTTCTGAATTTATACTCATAATTCATATTAAAATTGGAAATTTTAATATTGATTCAGATTTATTTATTTATATTCATGTTCCTCTTCATTCATATCAAAATTGAATATTTCAATATAAATTCTACAAATAAAATTAATGAATATTATAATTATCATAATTATTATAAATATAAATTCGTTCGACGAAATATAAAAATAAATTATTATAAATATAATTTTGTAAATTATAAATTTTAGTATATTTTATAAACAATTTCAATTAAATAATTGAAATTTTTAAAATTTTAATATAACTTCACATTATACGAGGAATAACATCGGAAGGATTTTCATACTAAAACTATACTATAAGAATTGGTGTCGACCACGATATTTGATGCTACACAGATTTTCGTACAAATAAGGACTATTCGGAAATTAGAGAGGTCGATGGAAAACGTATTTTTAGAGAAACTCGTTTTCCCTTGGATTTTGGAATCGGACGTTCCCGAGGAAATTTCTACAGGAGCTTATCCAACATCATTTTGGAAAACGGTGCTTTTTTTTTTACGACTGCAACGATGAGACGTCTCGGCGGAGCGGAGTACACGTTGAACTTTGCAGAGGTTACTTATTTAACAGAGATCGGAGCTATATGCACGCGTGCCTGTCGCGGCATTATGCAAAGAGGTTAAAAGCTTGTCTCTCGAGAGAACTGATGGCCCAGCATCATCATTATTCGCGGAGGACTTTGCGGGGTTCTGCTTATAGCAGAGAGTCAAGTTGACTCAAGGGTCAAATGAATTGCTCCGGACTGAGAATAAAGATATGAATTAGAAGAGCGATGGAAAAAAGACTGGATTTTATATTCATAAAGTGTGGGTTTTAGCCTCCAGTCAAAATATTTCTACCGCTTCTCCTGCCTCGTGTTTATTGCCCGCAAGAAATTTTCAGCCTCCTCCATCTTTTGCCGCATTAATTCCCTCGTGTTTTGGAAACGTTTGCAAATACTTTTTGAGTTTCTCGTCCTGGACATTAACTGTTTGGATCGACACAGGGTTTCGAAAATTCCAATAGATTTTGGAGCACGAAATTCGATCCAATTTTGATACAAATTAGAAAAATATCCTGGCAAAATGTTTTCTTTCTCAGGATATCGAGAAAAAGGTCCTGCGTTGTCGTATCCTTGACCTCAAGCTACTGAGGGATCGTGTCGTTTGCTCTTGGGATCGACACAAGGTTTCGAAAATTCCAATCGATTTTGGGCACGAAATTCGATTCGATTTTTACAGAAATTGATTAAAAAAACCCGGCAAAATGTTTTGTTTTCTCAGGATATCAAGAAAAGGGTCCCGGCGTTGTCTTATCCTTGATCCCAAGCTACCGAGGGATCGTGTCGATCCCTCAATGACCCTGAAGGGACAGCCAAGTGGGAGGATAATTTTGAAAGAGTTCGATAAAAATAAAATAAACGAAAAAAAATGAAGTTTTACCGGCAAATATGACGGAAAATTCGGTAAAACGGAATTTTATTTTGACCTTGACAGCAATGTGTGAGAAAAGATGGCGTTGACGAGCGATCCATGGGATTGAAGGACTCGCGACGAAATTCGAAGTAATGATTTATACGTGTCTGCTTTGTCGGTCATTGCGAAACTTGAGAGGCTTAACGTAATGCACATTAGCTGGTCTAATGCGCGAAGGACGCGTGTAAAATATGTGCATCAGCGGGAGCAGCGAGGAAGGGAACGGGGTGAAGAGCGTGGGGTATCATCGTTCTTGTCTATATTTGATATACGAGCTTCCTTTTGTGTAATTCCGCCTCGTTATAATCCAACGACGAGGTATAAAGAGAATATACCGCGTGGTTGGTGTACTCGTCCTTTTGCTTGGCCGCTCGCGACTCCGACCCGCGGCGAATATTATTCCTCGCCAACTCCCACGGTTCGAACTCCGGAGCGTTCATAGTTGGAGCTCGCTCTTCTTCTTCTTCTTATTCCACCTCTTCGTCCTCCCTCCCCCGCCTTGTCTTTTGCCTCGTGTTCGTTCTTCGTCAATTGTTGCAAATCTGCTCAAGATTCTCCGTCCTTTTTGTTGGCGCGTACGCGTTTTCTCATTCGAGCAATTGAAGGCGGAGGCTTGCTTAGGTTGTGGAGAAGAATTTGTACCAGAAGCGCGCGATGGAATTTTCTAATTTGTCGAATGATCGATTTTTCGATGAAAAATGAAAAAAAAACATGAGGGAAAAAAATTGAGGGGTCCAGAAAGTCCCCGGAGTAGTGGATACGCGCGGTCAAGATGTGGGGATGATCGACGCACACGTAACAACAAAAGGACAAGGCAAAATAAGAATCTGCATATGACCTTAATTGGCGGTTGGGAAAGCGCATTTGTAAATGGCAAATTGTACGAATTGAGCGCGACTCGTTGAATAGAAGAAACGAATTCCTGTTAAATCGCTCATAATCTTCGGGGGATTCTGAGTAAAGGGCAAAAAGGCATATGAGAGTGAGTTTTGCGTTTATGTGGCGAGATGCGGGAGGGAAGGAGGGAAGAGGCTTTGGTAAGCGCGCAAAGCAGAGAAGGCAGTAGCCGCAGCAATGGCGTCGACTGGTCGTCGAGAAATCGCGTTTTTTTTTTTTTTTCCATTTTAACAAAATAACGTGAAAGAAGAAGGCGAAATTCTGGGAAACGTTTTATTTGACTCGGCCTCTCGCGCGCGGTGGTTTTGCTTCGAAAAGGCGAAAAAAAAACAAGCCCGCGCGCGGAGAATCGAATTGCGGCTTTATACCATAGCGCCGCCCAGACGCGGGCTTTCCAACAAAACTTTCGATATTGAGAGGCCAAACTTTTGTGCTCCTTTCGCGCCAAATCCACGCGATAATCCTAGAGCCTTAACGTCACCCGCCGCTCCTTTTTTTCTTCGATATTCTTATTCCGCTCTCATTTCACCGAAATAATATATTATTTTCGGAAGAATCCCCCGCGCACGGTCAAGTCGTTTAATTAAGGAGAAAAATTATCGCATGGGTGCGGCACGACCGAGCGAGCTCGCGAGACGCGCTCACGCATATCCATTTACGGCAATATCTTCGCTCGAACTTGCTTTCAATAATCGGGAACCTAAAAAGAGCTATCGCGTTAAGAAAGAGCCCGGAAAAAAAGGATAAATAAAATTAGTCGTCCTCACGATATGCGTTATTGCCAAAACCTTCGAATCCACGGACTATAAATTATTAAATATTGTTCGCTATTAATTATGCAAGAAAGTCACGAAGCCGATATTTTGCCAACGTCGTGACCCAATTGTTCGACGTGGCTCGTTCATGCATGTAATTTAATTTAAACATCTGCTCGTCTCGTCGACGTTTAGAAAAATTTGCCCAAGCACGAAAATTCCGATTAATTGGATATTTTTTTTTTGGTAATCATCGTTTTTAATGAATTAGATAATCGCGCACGCGGTCTCTCGAGGTGGAAAAATTGAAAAATTCCTGCAGCACGTTCTTTGGCGTGGTGTGGAAAAATCAATCATCGAAGCTGCTGCAGAAATATCACGAAAGTTTAGCAAACTGTGGGAGAAGCTGTTCATTTAACTCGGTCAAGCAGAGTGTGCGTTAAATTAATTTGCATTTTGTGTTGGCAAGCCCGCAAGAGGGAAATTTACTGAGCGATATATCCAGAGGGCTGGTCCCTGGAATTAGCGAACGTCAAAGTATTCAAGCGCGCATGAAAATATTGCATTAATTCTCGTCACTTTATGCACATGCAGTTGCTCCGATCGATAACAACAGCCTGCTTGTGAAAAATTCATTTTCTTACAAGTCACTGCAAAAAATTGTGAGAAATATTAATGAGGCAGGCTTGAGAAACAAGTTTACTTTTTTTTCTTGCCAAAAATCAAAATCAACGATCGCAGATGCGAGCAGATTTCCAGGTCGAATAAATGCGGCAAAAAAAAAACAAGTTTCCCCCAACGAATTTCGCACTCCGGGACGTTGCTCGCTTCAGGAACTTGAAGAAAATCGAACGAGGCAGAGTCCTGAAAAAATTTTTGGCGAATATCGGGGTCAAAATGACCCGACGGTGGAAAAACGTGGCAAGATTTGCCAAGCGAGAAGCTAAAAAGTGGTAACAGCAGTTCCCGGAGCCTCCCCCGCCGCATCCACTCACAGGGGCAGCAAAAAATGTTACGCCAGCAAGTTGTCGATTGATAAGGATCGTATGCAAGTTTCATGTATATGGAAATTGCGATCTTCATACGCTCGCGCGTATGTATTTTCCACGCGTCCACACGTACACACAGTTTTTTTTACACTAGCTCTGGCTCTTTGTTGACTTAACAACTTTTATCATTGTTTAAGCTGGCAAGTATTGGGGATAGAGTATGGGATGTGGCCAGGGAGTATCGAGCTTGCACGCTAGACACGGAGGAGTTTATAGAGACGGCAAATGTTTGGTGATATCGTCGAGACTGATCGCGCGAAGCCATAGCGGTTACGGTGTAATAATTCGCATGTATAGATCGTTGAAAAAGCGTTGATCGCTTATAAGCTCGATTGGTTGGCTCTTCGTGTTACCGAATAGAGAACAAGCGTCATATTCACAGTATCAGCATTTATATAAAGTCGAAACGTATATGAATGTTCAAGGCAAAAGGTGCAAGTACCTGCGCCGATGTCCACGGATAATACGATAGCCAAGCAAATTGTTAGTCACGATTAAAAAAAGGAACATATTCCGCGCTCGAGTCTGCCATTGTATTTGTCTTTGCCGCGCGCATGGAAGAAAAAACGACATACGTAACGCTGAAAACTGTACACGTCAACGTGTTTTGACGAAAACGTTGCCCACTGAGTATCGGGAGCACGCCATCGCTGGTCCGATTGTTCGACAACTTCGTGCACTACGAGCAAATGCCATCCTGAGGCTAACCCTTATGGAAAGATACGTAGGAGTATTAATTACAAATTTATTAATGATCCTAATGCCGAGTAATTAATGCGAGGATATTCGGTCGTTTTAAAGAACGTTATTCAGTCATTCCAGCCGTAAAATTTGGCTGCGATTTAGTAGGGCTGGGTCTACCGTTGAATATTGTTCGAAAAATTTCCATTTTTCCTATAATATTACGAGAAATAATTATTCATTGTTATTATTCATAAATTGTTATTATTATCCACATTCATTATATGAAATAATAATATTCATTATTATTCAGAAATAGTTATTATCATTCATTTTTATTGTATTTATTCATATTTATTATATATTCATATTTATATATACGAATAAATATATTCATATTTATTATTATATAAGAATGGAAATTTTTCATAAAATATTATATGAAATAATGATTATTTATTATTATTATTCATATTTATTGAAAATTGAAATAGTTCGTATGGAAAATGAAAATAAAAATGAAAAATTGAAGTAAAAATGAAATTTTCCATTTTCTTTTGGGGATTCATCGAGTTTTTCGTAAAATTGTTCCGGGGATCAGGGTTCCGAGTGTCGTGGCTCCATGGAGATGAGTTTTATAATTAATGAGGCTAATGATCGTAACTGGAAGAGCTAGAATTTGTTTTGCAAAGTTTGAGGTGCTCGCTGCGAGCTTCGGATGATCGCGTATATAGTTGTCGTCGAGTTTTCTGCATGAGTGGAAAGATGTTCACACCTGACGTAGGCGAGTTGAGGCAAGCGTGAGTTTCGTTTTTTCTCGCGATGGAGTGATTAGACCCGCAACGTGTGTCGTTGCAGTTTTGAACTCTTTAGCCAGTTCCTGGTTTGTGTGTCTCGCTCTCGTTGCATCTTTTCTTTGTCAATGATCCTCCTTCCTCTTGACTTTGCTTTCCTCTTATTCTCGCGATGCACTGTTTCGGCAGGTTGCGGGAATGTTAAGTTTTCATGGTGGCGATCAAAAGGGCCGGACTTATTGCGATTTTGTCATCGAATCACGCCGCTGCAAGGCTTTTTGCTTGCTCACTCCTCGACACACAACACACATTCTCAAAAACACAATACGCTCGGCTTTGTGTATAGAGAAACTGCTACTGTCTGCTACCGAACGGGGGAGGAGCTTAGCGCATTGCCAACGCAATTACCCCCATCCGCGTGTTGAAGCGCCCGAGGCACATCATCGTCGTCGGGCTCGACGCAGCAGAGGGGACCGCGAAGGGAAGAAAATAGTTGGAGAGGGTAGCAAGAGTACGTCGAGAGTTTAGACTTCTCGGTGCAGAACTCCAAGCCGCCATCTTGGAATGCCCGGGGAAAATAAGTTTTTTGGAATTCTCGGAAAACGAAGAAAAATCATTATGATGGGCGCGTCGAAGCTCCGATGTAAGATTTTGTCCTTCAAATCAGATAAACGCCGAGAAGTCGCAATGTCCTCAATTTCACGAGCTTAATCCTGCGGGAGCTTCCGATTCCTCTTAACTTTTGCGACTTGCGTGTCGAGCATAATTTCACTTTGGGACAAAAGACCCGAGAAGTTAAAAAAAAGGGACGAGCCAGGAACCGATTTCTAGCCTAATTATTAATAACCTTTTCTCTTCGAAATTCTTCTCCCTCTCGTATATCGTCTCGACGCGTCGAGCCTCCGCGTCCAAGGACCTTCTTGGCTACCGGAGAGCACCGTCATTATCGTCGGCGGACCTCGATCTCTGTTGTCTAGAATAAATAGAAGCGCGGAATGGAGGAAACAAAAATGGAGGAAAAATGGAGAAAATTCCTTAGGCTAGATGCCGCGGAGATACGAGCACACGCTCGCACCCCTCGCGCTTCGTGTACATGCGCATAAATATGCGCTCCGCAACATCGGGAACATTACGCCGCCATCGTGAGAGATTATTATATTCATCGACACATTACATACGAATGCGGAAAAAAAACGCCTCGCGATACAATATAACGTAACCGCAAAAATGCGCGCAACTCCCTTGACTGGGTTCCGCGATGTTTTATTCAACAGCAGCATCCAGGATTCTCCATTTTTCTCCCTTCCTTCTTTGCCGCAGCTTGAAAATAATGGAAACTTTTGAATTTTGCAAAAAACCGCACGATCAATCGGATTTAAAAAAACGTTGAGCAACCTCTTCGCCTTATAATGCGCGCGAATTAGCATATAAAAGCGTAAAACTGCAGAGATCGCTCGCGGTATATAAAACAAAACAATAAAAAACAAAAACGCGTCTTTTGTACGAAATTTTTCACCTCACGATTTCGTTCCAGCTCCCGCGCAATAAAGTTCATTTCTTCGTGAATCCGCAGCACACGCTTCCGGCTCGGAGAATTCATTTTATTTCGAAACGCTCAGGGTTAACCAACCGTGTTTTACGACTTTTTTTTTTAGAAAATCTATGGAAAAGCTATTTAGCCTCATGTGGCGAAGAATTTTCATTAATTATGGAAGAGAAACTCTCGGTGAACCGACGTGCGACTCTCCGCGTAACAACTTCAAAGTTTGTTCGTGTCGATCGACACGTAACGCGCGATTTTGTTGATGCTGTTTTGTTTTACAACGGGCATTTTGTACGCTCGATACGAACCGGCATACGAGGATGATTTCTCAATCGTTTGAGAACTAGGGCACCGCGTGACATCAATGACATTACTCATTAAACATTGCGACGTTATTTCTAGGTTATTAAAGGGAGACCGCGCGCGCGAGCAGGCATTGGACTAATGCACGTGGCTCGTATTACGTTCACATCTACACGCACGCACCACGAATTTGTACATTGATACGTGTGTATTTTGGTGAATACAGACGTTTTAGAGTCAGCCTATGAGAGACCGTGTCATACTCGTGCATGTTTTTTTCCCACACGAATATAATGGCGGTCGACTGAAAGCAGGAGACCAGCAGCGGGCGGGTCATAAGATGCGAGATGGCGAGTCTTGCGCTTCTTCTCTCTGCTGATACGTTCGTCATGTTACGTCATTCCAGCTTTTGGCCTGCGGGCACACTGAGAAAATGTTGTTCATCTCGCGATATTGCGAAATTCATTCCCATACGATGAATTGCTGCCCTCAACAATTTGTAATCGAGGCGAATTCGTTATGCTGCATGCTCATCGCGTTACGGAGAAAAAAAAACAACCGAGACGTTAAGTTTTTACTTGGTTGCGACATCGGGATCAATTTTCGGCTGAAATTTGCTCGATAACCGACGAAATCGTGAGACGAACATTCGACAAACATTTATTTGACGTTTCGGTCCCCAAAATCGTGGGTTTCGCGATATTTTCGTCGATTTTCTTTGCTCAACGCGCCAAACCGCTCGTTTCATATGGTTGACTGTTTTCCTGTGAGCTGCGGAATACGAAGGAGGAACGCGAGCAGGAAAAAATAAAGATGCAGCAGGGACCGGACGGCCGTGGTCCCAATCGGCAAGTTTAATTCTTTAACAACCCAATTGCCAGATATAAAACGAAAGGGTGCCATTCGAGAGTTGTTTCTGTGAATACAGGCCGAGGGAGCAAAGTTACTTCGCGTTATATTATCCCGGAGCTCGACGTTCCTCATTTTTTTCGTATTTTTTTTGCCTTTTGTTTGAATAGTGCGGCGTCAATAAAACTTGGAATAGATAAAGAGAAATAGAAACGAGTGCGACCGCGAAACGAGTGACTGATCCTGCTGCGACGAGAAAGAAACGCCTCGGGACGATCTTTCCGGCGGATGAAAGAGACTCGATGACGACGAGCAGCAAAGCAATGATTTCTTTAGAGAGTACGAGGAAGAGGAAGCCCCCAAGGAATAGACTGGCAAGCAGACAGAGAACGAGAGAGCGAGAGAGAGAGAGGAGAGACTTGATCTCGGTTTGACAGGGAAATAACTACCGTTGAGATTATCGAGAGGGTCTCGTATATTTTTTTTCTGCTTGCTCTCCATTATACATCGGCATCGTCCACGACCAACTATCGATGCGATAAACTCGCTATTATATTTCTATATATACCCTTATTAAACGAAGTATTTACGAGTAAGGTAGAGCGAGAAAGGAAATGCGGAGTCTCCTGCTCCCTTCCGGCGTCTGCAATTTGGCAAACATTTCTCTTATAGTCCGGAGGGATACTTAGAAGAAAACCAAGGACCTCAAAACCGCCTGGGGAGGCTGCCGCTTTGAATAAACTAATTCCCGACCAATTATTGGCTCCGCCAAGTTTTTCGGAAATTATCACAAGCTACGTACGTGACAAGCGGCAAGAGGACGCCAAGCCTAGACTTTGAATGGAGGTTGCTCTCGAACGAAAGCCAAAAATCCTTGTCCATGGCCTGGGATGAGCTCGAAAAGTTTAAAAATCCGAGATTTTATCGCAAACTTTTCCCTCAACTCTACAAATCAACGTTCAACGCTTTTCAGGCTCTGGAGAAAGGCGCCGATGACCTTGGAGAGAAAGCGAACAAACCGATCGGCACATTTTAAGAATTTTCTAATAATATGAAAAATTCTTTAACAATCGCGAAGTGAAATTCACGATCGACCACGATAGCCAATGGACGAGGCGATTTTTTAAACGAAAAAAAAATGGAAATATAAAAAAATGTCGATTCGAGCGACGTTCAGATGAAAAATCAAGAGAAAAGGGCATTTTTTTGTTTGTTGTCAATTTTTGCTGGGAGGAGATGGTCGTGGCTGGCATTTTCGCCATTGACGCGGAGGCCATAATTGCGCATCTTCTCGCGCGGAGGGAAGGCCGTGAGAGAGCCGCGCGCGGAGTCGTCGATGCATGCGCTCGATTCCACTGGACGTTTATTAATAATAATAACAATAATTTGTTATAAATATAAAGATATGCGTACGTAAGTGTTTATTATGCCAGTGCATCCTCTCATATTTTCCGAATGACCTTGAAAGCGGTGTGTTGCTTCCTTTCTCTTATAGGATCGTGTGCTCCTTGGCAACATCAATTTTCTCATTATGCCACCTCCTGCACTTCAGCCTATTCGCGTTCGCAGCAATAAAAACAGTTGGACGAGCCCTCGATCTTTCGCTGCTTTTCTTAGATCGGGTTCATCGTGTGTGTACCGAGAGATATTCCCGAGCGCACGAAAGGCCACGGAGCGAGCTCTATTATGGAAGCAGCACGAGAATCTTCTGGTGGAAAACATCGAAACCCGGCTTCTCTAGCTCATTCAATATAATTTATATCTTTGCCTCGATTCCCGAGCAATGAATTGTCCATTTTTTCTTAATGACGAAAAAAAAAAATTAAATATCGCGATAAATGGTGCGGAGGAGAGTGTCCAAATGGTCCAGAAAATTGGAGAGACGTCGCGCGGCATGCGCAGTGCGTTGGGGAGGAAAGACAGAAGTAGATTTTGCGGAATACATTTTTTTCTGTATTGACTAAGTGGCCTCGGGCCTGAAAAGCTTCGGGTACGTGTGCCTCGCGGTAAAGAGTCGCGAGGGAAGATCGACGAACGAAGCTAATCGCAATTTTTTGACCGCCGTATATTTCGAGGGCTCATTTTTTTCGTTTCCCAGAAATGAGATCGACAGGGTCGACGCCGAGGACTTTATTAGGGATATGCACAAAAACTCGCGTATACCCGCGGCCTAGTTTTTGTCCTGGACGCGGTCGCGTATCGTCAGGATTATACATCGTGCGCGCGCGAGCGGAGGATCATCGAGACGCGAGGAAACTGCCGGCTAGGACAATCAGGCCGTGTCATGTGAATCGCTGTCGAAATAGCCGACGAACCAACGTCGAATCAGCAGCGAGCTTCAACAATTTTAAGAGAGAGAAAAAAATGGTGAGTTTGGACGAAGAAAAAAATGGAAAAAGGAAGAGCAAAGAAATGACCGACCATCCTGCTGCTGCTGCTGCTGCTGCTGCTGCTGCTGCTGCTTCTTGCTGCTGCTGTGGCCAACAGACGCGCCTGTCAATCATCCCCAGGCTAGACTACCAATTCCTCTTTTCCCCTCTCCCTCTCTCTCTCTCTCTCTCTCTCTCTCCTCTCGGCATCTCATAATTTCTGATAATTTTTGTACACCGGTCGCTCGGGAACCCGAGAAATCATCTTTTGCATCTTTTTTCCACCGACGGATATTCATCTCTCACTATCTTTTTCTTTCCCCTCGCATTCTCATCTCGGGATGCTCTTTTTTTCCGATTATACCGACGTCTCACCCCGAAATTATTACAAGCGACCGGTAATTGCACCGATCACGTTTACCTCCGGCTTCCTATTTATCCGTGCTCGAATTATAATAACAATGTAACGCCCGTTTGCTGTAATTTCTTATATTTCCCCTTGCTTCTCTTTTCCCCTCTCTTCCCGCCGTTCCCCTTTTTGTATTAACCGCCCGCGTATTATTATGCCCAACCAATACCGCCTCGGCCTCGACGTCAAGAAACTTTTTATTCGCTTCGCCATCGCATACGCGGTTTTGCTTGGAATTCTCCATTTTTCGCTTTGCCCTTGTCTCTTCGTTCAACTCTTCGTTAGATTTTTTTCTAATATTCGAAAATAATTTTGTCATCCTGCAGCCTCCGTGAAGAATTTTCGTCTATTTCTGTGAAAATTTCGACCGAAACGACGAGAGAAAAGACAAAAAGTCGAAAATTGGGAAAAAGGAAATTGTGAAGAATTGCCAAATCTAATGAAATTTGCTCACAAAAGAGAAGCTCATACTGCAACGCTAAAAGTCGAGTCCATGCTCGTAATAATGAGCCCGCCATTTTTTTACTTGTTATACGTAATTCGTGGTAGATTGTGGAAACGCGATAGAAAAATTGCGCTTGGCAAACTGTATACCCGAGCCTACAACCAACGTTTTCCCAATACCGTAAAGTTTCAAGTTGTCGTTGTTGTTCGAGCCAAGTTCACACGTGATAACGTTATAATTTTTTTTTTTAGGCAGCAAAACTCAAGAGAAATAAAATAGCTGGATTGTCGTGGAGACGAAAAAGAGTTAACGATGATCGAGTGACTGGCGTGCGCACTTTTAATGCCATTTTTTTTTGCTCACTTGTATTCATATGAACGTGTGCATCGAAGCTCGTGGAAAAAGTTTCATAAAAAATGGAACATCGTTACGTTTTTAATGAAAAATAAATGGAAACACTGCGGCGATAGTTTTTGTCGCTAAATTCGTAATTAAAATCGCGCCCAGCGTCAACGAAGTGGAGGTTTTTTTTGTTTATTTTCGATTGGAAAGTCGAAAATCAGGAAAAAAATCTATTCGACTCAAGAAACATTGGCTTTTCCACGCAGTGATGTTTGCCCAAGGGGGTTGAACTTTGGAAACTCTATGGGGTTCAATATCCCGTGACAAGGTGATTATCGAAGGGCGGCTCGATGGGACAATTGAAAAGAAGAATAGAAGACCTGCCACAGGATCGTAAGCCACAATATGTTCGACCCTCGTTAAGCCGCAGTTGTCAAGGGGGATCAGTTACTTATTTTCCGTAAGTGCAGGCTGTTTCGGTCGGTTGATCGGCGTTTGAGTTTTCATCTCTCATTGGGAGAGAAAACGCCACGTGTCTTATTTTCGTCCTTTGTGAAGCGAATCGAATGGACCATTTGCCCTGTAGACTTCCGATCATCGGAAACTTTTTTCAAGCTTTCGTTTCCTGCACATTCACATTTTCGGTCTTTACGTCTCTATTTTGAATATTCGTCAAGCATTTGTCCGGCATCTCATTAATTCGAACATTATTGAACGATTGAACTTGACGATTGAAATAACAAATTTTGTTGACGAACTACGATTTGGTTGATTAATATCGAGGAATATTTCAATTATCTGGTTTAACCCTTCGAGTACACACCTCTTATGAGTACATACTGGGTCAATCTGACCCGAGGCGTTTTTTAAATCGTTGTATTCCTGTAAATATGCATTGTTATTTTTTATTTTTTGTAGAAATATTTTTTTAGTAAATATTTTCTAGCTCTGACTTGATTATTTGACGGAAACAAAAAATTTTGGGGTCAAAATGACCCAGTGTGTACTCGAAGGGTTAAAAGTGAACAAATTCATGATTTCGAATCGACAATATTCTTGAGATTATACAATCATTTTTTTGCCAATTTTTTCGTGATTTTTCACAATTTTTTTATCATTTCACATTTTACCAATTTTGTAGTAAATGATCCATATTTTCTAGCTCTATTAAGTGATTTTTCCACGAAAACGAAAATTAACTACCAATACATTCGTTGCCATTAAATACCAACAAATTTATGATGGAAAATGGTTGGGGTCAAAATGACCCAGTGTGTACTCGAAGGGTTCCTTCATATTGTAGTGATATCAATTTATCTTAATTATAAACGATGTGCCGATAATTATTCGATTGTTTATGCAGGAAATGGATAATTGATTCTCGAATTACGAAAGTCGAGGATATTTCAATGGAAAATAATAATATCGAGAACACATACGAATGCCAGAATAATGAGGAGCAATAAAAGAAAAAAGGACAAACGTTATATTAATATATATGCGAATGCACATAACGTAGTTCCGGGGACATGGCAACGACGATTCGCTCCTTTTTTTTTTTATCTCATTATAGTAAATATTGAGTAACATAATAGTTGGCAGTGGTAGTCATACGATGTGGAAGATGCTCGTTTCCAATAACACACGCGACGTACACACATTGCCAATCGATTTTTGCGCCGATTTTCCAAGGGAACACAAAAGCACGTGCAGCTAGAAAAATATCTGTTGGAAAAATTGACGTCGCAGCCTGGGAAAAAAATGGAATTCCAGTAACTGTGAGAGCCGCATTATTGTCAAACGCTTTTCCACACATTGCGACTGCGTGTAAATATTTTTTGCGCGCCGCATTCGTTATAAAAACAACAATTACTGCACATAATCCCGCATGATTTCGAGGAGGAAAAGTGGCGATTCTTGCATTTACCCATCGCTAATTATCTTCAATTATTTCATCATCCAACGATAGAAAATATTATTCCAATCAAGGCTGCCTCGACGTCTGACGTAAGAATTAATGCAAACTCCGTTTAGCAATTTTGACTGACTTCATGGAATTTGCAACAGGTTGATGATGAACAAACAAAAAAAAAACAATTTTCTATGAAATCTTGAGACGTTTGTAAAGTGTCTAAATTTTGAATTTCCATGAAAATTATTTCCAATTGTTTCGTCATGCATTAACTCGTTGCAATTACCGATTCGTTTAAATTCAAGCTTATCCCCTCGTATGGGAAAATATTCGCTCTGTCTTGCTCTTAGATATCCTTCTGGTGCATATATGGAGAGCTGCGTCCATGCACGTCAGTCATTATTCATAAATAAATGAATTTAACATGCTTGAAAATAATTCGTGTCTAGCTGGAAGGAATAGTGCATAGTTGGCTACCCCTGTGAACGTCCACGTTGTGTATCGAGTAATTATTCGTAGCACGCAATTATAAGCGGTGCCGAAGCGAGTTAGACTTCTCTATATATATATTAATAAATACATAAATATATATACACACATTTATATACAACTGGAAATATGTTTTGTGTTGGGCGTCCTGCGGACGCCCGCACACTTTACTTCTCCGCACTATCGTATCGTTACATCTCGCAATTGCAGCACTAGTTGTTGCGGTCCTGATTGCTGTGTTCTACCTGCCCAACGTACCGCACCTCCCCCCCCCCCCCCACCCTCCCCCCCCCCCCCCCCCCCCACCTCCCCATTTTTCCCTGCGTATCTTCCATATCCTGATCTTCAGAGATAACATTCCCTCTCTTTACCCATCATCCTCCCTTATAATTATTCTTGTTATGAACGAACGATTCGATCGTCAGTCAGGCCAGGAAAAAAATAATGGATTTTTCATTGAATCCATGAAAAAAATGTTAGTGGTCGATTTCCAGTGAAAAATTCAGCACCAACTGCATTCGTTGGCACCAAAAATGCATCATACATAAGAATGAAATCTATATGTGGATCAGGGTCTATTTGTTTTTCATGAAGACTTCAGAATAATTTTCTTTGCACGAAAAATGCGCCATGGATTAGAATCAAATCTGAACGGGCCAGCAGGGCCTATTTATTTTATTTTTAAAGGCTCCAGAATAATTTTCCCTCAATTTAATAAAAAAATGAAAAATTATACTGAGAAGTCTCGAAAATGAAAAAAAATGAGATGCAGGCGTTCTCTCGGTCTCATGCCCGCAAAAATAAAGATTTTGGGGCAATCTTTTTTTGGTTTTGAATTAATTAGGCTTTTTATCGAACCGTTACCTGCTTCTCCTTTCAGAAACCTGTAGGTAATTTTACCTCGGCTTGCCCTCGTGGGTAGCGAATGAGTAATGTGGTTCATGCTTAAGCCGATAGATGGCAAAAGCAGACGTTTTCAACGTCTGTGTGTGCTCGTGGTGTAGATAATTCGTGTTATCTTTGATCTTTGGAGCAGCAATTAGTAAAAATGAATAAATCGTGTCGATTATTTCGTTCGGTTGGTTGTTGAGAGTCCGTTGAAAATTTATACGACCACGAGTGGATATTTTGAAATCTCGAAAAAATATTCTTCCCAGTGGAGGCTGAAGCGCGCAGCGGAAGTTTCAATGAGAGTTTCTTAACTGGGACGCTCAATAATTTTCTTCCTTTGTAAACATCGATTAACGAGAGCCAGTGTTCGCTATAACATTTATCTACATATTTTTATCCACCTGTTCATTTATATTTCTATGCGTAGGACGCTGGAATAGGAAAAAAATACTCGGTTGGATTATTACGGGATCGATATCTGCAGTCGAGAGAGATTGAAGTCGAGGCTATGGAGTGAGAAGCCAGAATATAGATAGTAATTGATGTGGAAAGTGTTTAATTATTTTGCATCATTTCCCATATTGCACCATGAACAAATGTTGTCACGATAATGATTTCGTTGGTATCGAAAAAAAAAAATAGAAAACGAGGTATCGAGGAATTCAATTAGGTCAAATCTTGTACATTTCGTAACATTATTATAAAAAAATGATAAAAATGATAATAATACGATATGTAATGTCGAGTTTTGCATAACTTCCTTGTACACGACGTTTCAAACTTTTAATGCGTATAAATTTCTTGAGATTGAACAAAATCCACGTTTTGCTTCATCATAGACGAAGCTATGTGACGGTAAATTTTTTTTTCCCACATTTCATGGCACTAAAGTTTGCAACGTTGAGGTGCAACGAAAAATACTTGTTCCATCGATTTCTTGTTAAATTTCAAAAGCCATGACAATTTTTGTGTCGATTTTCTCTTTGGATTCTCAAAAAATACCGTTTTATTTTCCTGAACAAATGTTTAATAAGAATCTCGATATCTGCACAAGAAAAAACAAAATTTCGTTGCAAACTTCAGCATCGTCAGATTTCAATGTCAATGTGCTTAAAATGAAATATCCAGGGGAGGGGGTCGAAGTTTGTGATAATAAGAGAAGCTGCGTCGATGTCTTCGGGCGTATGGAAGGTCGAGGTTCATCGTTGACGGTCAACGACCGTTTGCGTAGCCGAATTTGGGTTACCCAGTGCGAGAAAGATCCGATGGATATAAGGATTGGGAAGAGTGATACAGAGCTCGAATGATGCTGGAAGGAGGGGATGAGAGAAGCGATTGAGAAAGAGCGGGAAAAAGTTGGAGGATGGTTGATCGCGTGCGTACAAAATGCAACTAGCTCCGCGCGCGGTGCCCGGTAGCGGTCGCATCACACTCTCTGGTCTTGACGCGAATCTCAGGGTAGCGGTGGATGCGTAAAATGAGTTTTAAGCACGAATGCCCATTCGGTGGAGAGCCACTTGGCGTATATAACCCGATAATAAAAACATCCTCGAAACGAAATACCGTTTAACCCATTTTTTCCCACATGAAGATCATAAAAATTGCCAAAACTCATTAAGCCGATAAACTATTTCTGTTTCTTTTCGAAATTTGTCCATCTTCGAGTCGCTTCTCAATTAATCAACGCGGCATTTCATTTATTTACCTATCGAAACGTCCTCGAATGGTTTAATGTCAAAAAAACACACACAAATAACAAAAGACTTGGCGAAAGTTAATTGAAACATCGAATATGTAGAAAAATTTGTATATGCCCTTTGGAAATAATATTTTCAGCAACAAAACCGTCCAAACTAGCCCGAGATCGAACGGAATCAGATTCAAAGCATTTCCAGATGCCAAACGCGATCTTAACTCTTCATTTCTCCGTTTTTTATTTCCACCGGGTCTGTAGGACCCTTGGAAAAGGGTACGTAAAGAAAAAGGTATAGGAAACGCGTCATTCGTATTGGAAGATCCATTTGTGTATTTGTATATGTTATGTGGTTGGTAAAGCGTTTTGGTCATGGCATGGTGTTGCGGATATCGGAAGACACGAGCGATCCGATAACCCTCACGAAGCGCAACTATATAATCCATTGGAGAGATAAGAGGAAACGTGACGACTAGGCTGTAAGTACCAACTGTACAGGTATTCTCTTGGTACATATGAGCAAATGTATATGTATACATGGATGCTCATGTACTACATGAGAGCCTGATTGGCACATTGATCGAGGGAATAATCGAGACGCTATAGCAGCGGACACCCAGCAGCTTTTAGCCGGAAACTATTTTCTATCGGGACACAAGAGTCTTTTGTTAAAACGATCGGTTTCAAGGATTGTACGGTTTGGTGTCGTGTGCTTGAATCAACGAGAGCTGGAATATCCTCGAACCTGCTACTTTCATCGTCGGTGCACGGCACGAGCTTCCACCTTTGCTGGTACAGCCAAGGAGAGCTCCATCCCTTGCTAAAGGATCTTGGATCCTTTAATTATAAACCAGAGGACAAGATTCGGGCAAAAGATTTCAGACGAAATCGAGAGGCTCAAACAAATGATTCGAAAACTGTTAAAAAACATTTATTTGGCCGTATCCAACTTTGCATTCGTTAGCAAATTAGCAAATCCTGGTGCATAAAAATAAATCTTTTTCTGAGTACATATTGAATGGATTCCGGATCGCGACATAGCCGCTGGAAAGTGTCACGAGCAGAATTAGAAAGCTGGAATATGGACCTGGAAAACGAGACGCTCCAGTCAATTGGGAACGAGTGTCATCAAATAGTGTGTAAACATTGCGAGGTCGATGAGAGCGGGTGGTTTGATATGCAGAGGAACGAGGTAAGCAGATTTACTCCCACTGACGAAAATTCAAGCTCGAGAATGTTGTGTGATGTGGAGTTGCGTCGATCACTATCGAGGATCTCGCTCTTTCTCGAGTTTACGCCGGTGGCGCCATGCTGGCCCTGTGATTGGTGAGCACGGTGTCACCGTGGGCGGGCAATCTGCTGGGTGGTGGGGAAAACGCACGTAGCTCCGGTGGGGCGGTGGTCGATAAGTGGGGAGATTGCTGCTGGGGCAGCGCCGGCAGATGTCGGTATTACGGGCAAACAGAGTCTGGAGGTAAGAGCAGCAGCAAAACCCCCTCAGAGCCTTTGCCCATGCGACGCTCCCGCGCATCGTAATCCAGCTCGGAAGACCCTTTTGCTTATTTCTGAATTGGACGATGCAAAGATACACCCCCGCTGGCCTCCAAGTCCCGTCAAGAGAAACAAATCCAGTGGGAGAAGCTCCGGGGAAGCTGTGGGATAGAATCCCCGATTGTAGTTCCTGGAAATGTCTTTGAATCTTGATGAGATCTCCGGATACGTAGATCGTCCCGGACTTCGGGATTCTGGATCCCTGAGAAAGTCGCGTGCGGCCTAGAACTTGCAATTCCGAGCGAGAAATGAAGAATGAAGCAGCCAATTATGTCGAGGGACGAGCAGGTAGTGATGACAAACTGGAATCGTGTGATTCTCGTATTCTGATGAATCAAGTCCAGGAGCTGTTGGTTTTCGAGTTGTCGACGTGAGTCTCAAGGTAATGATGCGGGAGCTCGTCCAGTGATATGCCTCCTGAGTAAACCATATGCAAATCCAAGTCTGCTTGTCCAGAGCCCAAGGATTAAAAAGGTTCGTTGAGGGTGGGAGGTTTATCGCGATATATTGGAAGATCCTGGTGGCTGTAGTTGGAGAAAGAGGGCCGGCGTACAGGGAAGCTCATCGCGGCTTATAGCATGAGCGATAGAAATAAGAGGTGGACTCTGGCTGGGTTGTGGACGGGGAAAAGCGGTGTATGGGGAGAGGAAGTGGACGGAGAGGCGGTGTAAGTGAGAAAGTGGTGCTAAGCTCTCTCCCTCAGTCTGGCCAATACAACCTCGAAGGAACGTGGTTGCTGTGGAGGATTTACCACTGAGCAGTGTTGGTTTGAGTCAGTGGTAGTGGCGTCGACGGAGAGAAGTGGTAGTTGGACGGTGGTGGTTGTGGCGGATCCAACACCCGGAGGGAATAGGGGAAGTGGAAGGAGTGGGAGTCCGAGTCGAGCGAGTCGAGTCCCAGCCGGAGTGGGAAGAGCCTGGGCTGCCAGTTTTCGCGGACACGTGACGACACTTGGCGCCCGCCGCAACGCCGCTCGTTCGTGTCTCGCAGGATACGCTCCAAAAATATTATTAAAACAAAAAGAAGAGAACAAAAAACGGAAAAAAATACATTAATAAAATAAAAAGCGTGACTCGTTTATAAAAAAACAAAAATTCTCTCGATTGATGGGGAATATTAAAAAACACGAACTTGGCCAAAACTGCTGTTTTTTTTTTCATTTTTCGACACCGACGCGAATGATTGTTCGTTAAAGTGTCTCGAAAAACTTGATCGATTGGAATTAACGTTCCGGGATAAGGCGCCGCTTGTTTTTCATCGATTTGGTAAAAGTTGATCCTTTTGTTGTTGTGGCTATCGCGTTAATTATACGTGATCTCAGTGCCTCGATGTGACACTTGCCTACGGTCAACGCACAGACAAACGGAATATCCTTTGAGAAAATAGTGAATTTCTAGGTTTACGAAATCAAGGGATACTCTGCGAGTTAGTTCCGGATTGTTGGTTCGTTGCGATGGTGAGATCTAGTGACAGTGAATTGACTACGCTTTCGGGATCCTTGTGCTATTTCGTAAAACGTGAGTGACTCTGAGTGCGCGTCGTTTATTTTTTCGCTAGTGCAATCGTTCGGGTTTGTGGCTAAATAAACATCGATTATTGACGGTCAATTGCAAAGACATACTTGGTGGGCTTCAGTGGAGCGATCTAGGGGATGATTCGGAGCTGTTAGATCGCAGCCATTCGTGCTTCTTGGCCAAGATCGATTGGATTTCGGATCGCAAAGAGTTTTGACGATCTATCGAGCAAATTCGCGTTCGCGTTTTCTTCGGAAGATCCATTGGCCGATCCAGCGAAGCGTCGGCGCTTAACCTGTCAATAAAAATAACAACTCTTGCGTTGTTGGGTCTTATCGTTGGTCGTTTTTGTCCGAGGATGTCGAAGAATAATGTAAAGAGCTAAAGGGTTGATAAGGGTTACGCTTGAAAAGCTGTAACGGCGGTCTGCACGGTGTACGCGCTGGACAGGAGCGCTTCGGGGCTGGGGGTGGTCGGGGGTGTTGTCGGTGGGGGTGGTCCGGGGGTGGTTGGCATCTGTGGGCCGCCGCCACCTACGGTATCCCTAACGCCGACGGATTACGTTAGCGTCGCTGCTGCGGCATGCGGTTATCCACAACCGACGCAGCCACCTCCTCCTCCTCCTCCTCCTCCTCCGCCGCATTCTTTATCACAAACTCATCCAGTCACCAGCAACGTTGTTGCATCCTCAAACGCCTTGTTGGCTGCATCCTTGAGCCCCATCACCTCTATTAATCCCCATCAACAACACTCGGCCACCCAACCGAATAACATTATCGGCATCGTCGATCATCATCCCCTCGCAATGACACCAACCTCGGCGCCACCCCCGCCATCCAACGCCAACGGATCCAATAATTCCATCGCCATGAGTCAACTCGGTACTGTTTATGCCACCAAACGACGAAGACGTAACGGCAAGAGGTCAGTTTTCTCAATTCCATCCGTTAACTCACTCTTATTCTTCTCTCTTTTGGTAAAAATCTCTTGACCATTATTTCGGGCTAAAGAGAGTGACCTACTTTACCGAATTCTACAATTTTATGCTCCTGAAGCTTTTTCCTCGGGGTCAATTTTTCCCGACGCAAGGAAAAGCCTCAAATCTCCGTGATTCGGGGCACTTGTGCCTTCATGATCATCGCGAAACTCACGTACATCCTTCTTGTCCTGTGTGACGCGATAATTTTCATATTTACATGAAAATTTTATGAAATCTTGTCCCACAATCCTTTTCCCCAACTTGGGGGCCCCTAAACGATGTCTACTTTTCCCTTGGCGTTTATGGCGATAAGGAATGACTGCGTATATGCGTTCGAGCAGATAACATTAGCAACGCACAGGGAAAGCAAGACAAACAATGGTTTTACTTGGGACGCGTAGGAAATATACAAAAATAAAATTGTTGCCGAAGAGTCTCGTTTGAAAACCTGCACTCGAGCCTCGGGAATTCACTCCACGATAATTCAAACAAATTTCGCGGCGTCCAAAGCGTTTCAAACGGTATTTTCCATTTTTTTAAACAAATTTTTTTTTCACTTTTCTCAATTTATTGATTTTTTTTCAATTTTTTCTTATCGAATTTGCGAGAAGGACCATTTTGTTCTCCTGCTCGTTGCCGTGCGAGAATTTTGTCATTTGCTGCTGCGGGTCGAACTTTGGGGTTTTTCGAATATTCATGGAAAATTTGTTGATTGTTTTTTTTTATTCACTTTTGTCGTATCGGGACGAAATAAAATTCATAGCTGGACGATACGGTGTGACGACTTAGCCGGATGTTATTTCGAGTCTTCGGACTTTCTATTACCACTGTTTAATTAGATCGCGGGCAAGGGGGAAGGGAATTTGTATTGTTACGCAACGACGTATTCTCATTGTATGTCGCACAAGTTTTTTGTTTCATACTTTGTCGTTGAGTTCAATTGTTCTGGACCCAATGATTAATATTTCTCATTGTAGCCGTTGCTCTGTTATTATTTCGTCTTATGCAATACGAATCTTTGTCACATGACTACTAAGTGCATTTTGTTTTGCTATTGTGCCCGCCGCGAGGGAAAAATGATCGTATAATCAACCGAAACTTTCCACGAGCTCCGGGAGTCATGGATTTCGTGATAATTAAAAATATAATGGATGATTCCGATCCTGCGGACTGTGTTCTCGGACAACGTGACAGCGAAAGTGACAGCAGCTCAAAAATGATCCTTTAATTACGAGATTTATTCGAAAAATCGTTAATCGACGTGGAATCATTCGTAAGAATTTTATTTTCGTCATGTGGCTCACATTTTTATTCAGGAAAGATTTTTGCACGTTTGTGAAAATCTGAGAAGGAAATGCAGAAGTTTGGGGCCGAGTGTTACGCTCGAAAATCATTTTTTCCACCACGAAATCGTGCTAATTAGTTAATTAATAAAATTTAAAAATTTTACTCAAATATTTCGAGATTTATCGTTGTGTAATATTTTGTTTCATTGGAATTTCTCAAATCGATGTAACATGTTTAATCGATAGAATTATCGATTCAAGTGGCTTGTGATTATTGCAAGTTCGATTAGCAATAGTTACATTACAAATAAAATAATGATAGCCAGTTTTCTGTCCCGATGCATTTACGAATAGCTATTAGAGCAATAAAAAGTAAAATGAAATAAAATAAAACTGAGAGAAGTCTCGGAGGCCATTCCATTCGATCGTAAATCGCGATAATCGACAAATCGTAATGAAAATATAAGTAATACGCTTAGTCCGGATAATTCGTAGTTTCACTCGCTCGCGCGCTAAGAAACGGCGTTGTTTCGTCGTTTCGAGTGAGTTTAATAGCCCACCAGAGTGTACAACGTGTTACGGCTGTTTGACTCGAACGCAGAGAATATATACGCAGTCAGATTTTCTTTCTCTCTCTCCCTCCCTCCCTTTCCCTCCTATACGCAAGTCTTCGATAGTCTTTATGAAAATGACCGAGAACCAGTTGCGTTGGTAATCCACTATTGCGCGGCTTATATATATTCGCCAACGTATTTTTCCGCATTTACTTGCTCCAGCGATATTCAACTCGTACGAGAATTTCTCGCCATCAATTTTTCTTTTTTTTTCACTTTTTACTTTCGAGAATATTGATCAGGCGTGTGTGTGAATATAAGCACTGTAGAAAAGCCACTAATCTTCAGTGTACCGAGATCAACGTGAGCCTATCGATACCCACGATTTTTGCCTCCCTCCTGGGCAAACAAAACTTTGAAACTTTTGCTCCATTCGGGTCGAGTAGACGTCAAGTTTTTCAGCTTAAAATACATTCGATTTTACTCATAAATCACGCGCGATAGTCATTCGACTAATATCTAGGACCATGGACGATCCATTGGCCATGGAATTCTCTGCATATACGTATAATAACGTCTACGACTGATAAAACGTCATTTCTGTCATTAACATACAGATTTTTCCTTGTTTTTTTTGCTCGATGTTGTGGTTCGTGGTATTTAATTTTATTATTTGAATTTAAAAAGCAGGCAACGGTACAGAGAACTGGTAACTTTTAGGATCGACATTGATCGAGTGACTTTGCCACGAAATACTCGATTTTTTGTTTTGGTTTTTTCTCTTCGTGTGCAGTTTTGATTAAATTTTTTTTCGATACGGAGATGATTAATATTTTATTTTTCGAAATTTTAGTGCCCGAGCCTCTTTACGTTGTGTAGAGAAAAGATAAAAAAATCTATGTCGTAGGAAAAGTTGACGAACGTTTTTCTTTTTTTTCGATGTTGGATCGAGCCTGCGAAACGAGTAAATAACGAAAACGGTTGTTTTTCTTTTAAAAACGTATATTTGTGTATTTTCGGGCGTAAAAAAATGGCAAGAATACTCGAGGTAAAACGAATAAGTTAATTAGAGGGTCGAAACAATCATCGTTTCTCCCCGAACCTCGTGGAAGTTGAACTTCTTCCAGTTTTGTTGCACATCTATGGCTCTGTGTTTCCTCTCGCGAGAGGAGAGATCTCCAAAGTGGACGGAGGCGAAAGAAAGAGATGAGATTCCAGCCTTAGGCTAAGCAACTTTCGTTCCAAGCAAAGGCTTAGTTCGCAGCTTTCGACGAGCAGAGAAACGAGACTTACGACCTTTTAGGCCTTGCGAGTTCAAATCCATGTAAATTTTTTTTTCTACTGGTCACTCTTTGCTCAGACAGCTCCGGAGATGCCTTGAGGATGGGATCTTCCAAAAATTCGGTATACAGAGTGTTCCCAATTTAAAAATAAATAAAAAAAATCATTTTTAAAGAAAAATTAGTGAAAAATTTGGAATTTTGATTTTTTTTTAAATTCTTTTGAGTCTGAAAAGAGTTTGCCGGATTTTTTCGGGTTTGGGCAAGTGACCGAAGGACCTCAGGACACTCTCTCGTTGCTGTGAAGATTTCTAGTGAATTTTTGACAGCTGATGACAGTCCTGCAGGCCCTTTTCGAAGGGGATTGTGTCATTGAAGTATTTCCGATTTTTATTGTCTTATAAACACCTCCGAGAAATGACTAAAAGGTTTTCGAAATCGGAATTGACTGCTCGTCTCGTTTCATTGCAGAGTAAAATGGCTGCCAAGGCAGTTTAACAAAATGACTGGTATTTCGTCGCCCTTAGAGCTGGCAATGGTATTTCCCCCTGTTCGCATCCGGAATGACAACTAAATTTCGTTTTTATGTTTCTTCTGCGTCTTCTCCGGTCGCAGCATCCAGTGCGTATGATCTCAAGGTCTTTGAAAATCCCTAAAACGTGCCTTTAGCAAAGTGTCGAAATTTTTGGCTGATAAATCGACGAATTGCTGATGAATGGATCGTGTGCTGGTGCATGCAGTTGCATAAATAAATATTTTTTCGTTCTGCCAAGGTCAGCTGCACGACCTGGCAGTTTCGATCGATTGATCGACCAAAAATCCATTTCTGTCGATAAAAAACACTTAATTGTCTTGTTTTCCCAAATTTTGGATAAATTTGAAAACATGTTTGTGCTTATCGAATTAAAAACAATGAATGACGATTACATCGATTTTTATGGAACCTCCGATCAGAATATCAATTTGGCATTGACGATCAAAATAAATATGGAAATGGTAATGATATTTACGCTGCATGAATCGATGCAGTTTTCGAGTCTCATATATTTATACTGCGCGGGTTAAAAATTTCCCGAAATATTCTGAAAGAGTTTCGAGGAAGCCAGGGCGTATCCAAAATACATATAGTGCAAGCCCACTCATTGCTCTGCTTGCTTGCCGCTCGATCTTTCTCTGTCTCTCGCACGAGAATTCGTCCGACTAATGACAGCAGCTTCTATAATTTGGAGTTTTTGAGCGAACGGCGAAATTGCTGGCGAATGGAGGGATTACTGTTATTACACTCTGCTCTCCTCGGCACTGACGCTCCATTCTGATTATACTTTAGTCAGTATCTCTCGACTCGTCCCGAGCGACTGTCAGCTCACAGAGCGACGAGAGGTTTTTCAGCTCGTTTCTGGACGCGCATCTTGTTCACTCAAACGTGCGATCTTCACTTTGCACCCTCTCGTCCTCTTCTCGACCCACTGCTCACCAATATCCCCGTTTTAATATTTTCCTCTTTTTTTTTTTCCCCCCGACTCTCTGCATAATTCACGCTCCACAAATTTCCGATATCAAAACATATTGCGTTAATTATCCCCATCCCTTGATCCCGTCTAACCGCAACGTCGATTCAACAAATTAAACAAATTTTTATCGGGACCCGCGAAGTTTTATTTCGTAAAAAAATTAATCAATCAAAACAATGAAAAATTAAAAATTAATAATTAGAAATTGGAAATAAAAAATAACCAAAATGACAGATTACCAAGTTTTTTTGAAAAACTCAAGAATTTTGCTCATGCATTTTTCGAGATTCTGAAAAGATTGTTCTGTGATCTGCAAGTTTATTTTTCCGAAATTTTCGACGTGCCTGACGCGAGGCTACCACCTTAATAACAACTTTTAACTCGTTAATCCATTTTTTTTCAATTTTTTATTATTTCTCGTGAATGAAACGAGAGGGAAGCAAGGCGAAACGATTTTGTTATTATATTTATACGTCAGGCAAGTGTGTGTGATTGTTCTATAGTTACGAAAGTCTTGGACGTTCTCGCTGGACGTATTATTTTTTTATATTTTCATAATAATCGTTACACTGTTACTCTGCCAGGAAAAACGTTGATTTATAATGACATATATTTATGGGTGTGTGTGAGTCAACTCGCGATTTGTCATTATTGTCCGAAGAGGTAAATTCCCATGAGATTGTTTTGTATAAAATGAATTTCTCGTGGCCCCTTCGTCCTTCTCGAATGATTGTCGGAATGAGCGCAAATTTTTTAACGATCGCATCGATTGAACGATGATGAGACAAAATCAACAACTCTTCGGGCTGCTTCGCAATAATTATCCTTTTACAACGCCATCTACGCCTCTAGCCACGATATTTCCATCTTCTCGCTAATTTTTCGGTCCCCGCGAGCGACCCTCGTAAATTCTACATTCCGAATTTGACGATGTAGTCGTATCACCTCATCCGTCATCGAAACATAAATTTTATGGCGTTGACATAAAAATTTGGAAATATAATGACGGGACAAAAAAATGTTCGAGACGATTACCGCGTGTCTCGATTTCTTTTACACATGTACCGTATACATTGATAGATAAGAAATCGCACATCGCGAATTAAAAATATTCGCAAACGCACGAAAAGACGAAGAAATGAAAAAAAAAAAAAGAAAAAAAAAAAAAAACATCGTCGAAGTTGCATATATTGAGGAATCGAACGTTTTACATTTTTTTTCTTATATTTTTCGGATATTTTTATTCTCGAATAAAGTCTGACTTTCGTATCCTTTCACGACCACTATTTCTCATTAGTCCTTGTACCTTGGCGCGTCTACTGACCAACTTTTTTACTTCGATTAAACTTTTATTAAAACTTTTTATTTCCTCGTTTTTTCTTCCCCGATTTTCGCCTACGAGGATATTTTTCGTTATCATGGCGGATGAGCCTGATTGCATAAAATCTTGCGATAAAACTTTAATCATCCCGATCGATTGTTCGATCGAGCGAAGGACGAAATTGCTGTGATCGACAAAAAGCAACTGTCGAGGAATCGCTTCACGCAATTTGTTGGCTCGATTAAATGGGTCGCTCGTTACGAGGATGTGCATTGCTGGATGGAGAAATTTAATTTCTCGTTGTCGCGAAAATTTGTTGAAAATTTAGTTCCTCAGCGTATACGAGCCGTTTGCACTGGCCCGGGTCTCGTTTAATATGCTCGAGGTCGGTGTTCCCAGCAAAGACTCCGCGGCCAGCAGACAATTTCGCGATTCCTACCGGCTTTGGGCTCTGATTAGTTCTCAAATAATTGGCGAGTATTCGCGGCACTGCTATACGCACTGCCTTTTCTTATTGCCTTATAAAGTGACTTTATGACTTTGTGATGAACCAGTCCTTAATATAAACACAACGAAACTCGCTCTTCCCTCTGTGGGCCTCAACCGCGCACATGGGAGTATGTATTTTTTATATTAATTTGGTCCAGGATAAATAAAAATTCTCGGCTATTCGATACTCTCGGGCTCGGTTATCCCGAAGGGCATCAAAAGTCATCGTCAACGAAAATAGAAGCGCGCGTCTCTTTGCAAACATCCAAAACGGCTGAGAAAAAATATATTAAAATTTCGCAACGAATAAATTTAACGATCATCATCGCATTATGTTTACACCCGTATAAACATTTCAAAATTATATTGCTCCTTTCGACATTTCGAGATCTGAGTTCCCACAAAAACAAACAAAAAAACATTCTCGTCCGTTATTTTCATCGTTTTTGCGGTTCCTTCGTTCTTCTCCGCCGATCAAACTCAACCTTTGATCGAATTATCTCGATCAATTAAAAAAATCGTCAACCGAGTCCGGAATCGTTTTTGGTTCGTCAAAAAATCGAGGATTTCTAGAAAATAAAAAAAATTCCACGTTTATGGACGAAGTTAAAAAGTCCCTGAGGTTCGGATCTTTGAAAACAACAAATCAAACATATTCCCGAATGGAGCAACAAAAAATCTGCAAATTTTTCGGGTGGTTGATTTCGGGCGCGCGCCACGAGTTCATCGAGGGATACTATGAGAATTGGAGAGACGACGGCGTCGAGAGAGAAGAACGGTGTGGGAAACATATCTCACCGTTGGATTGAGCCATAACGAGGCAAATGGGCTCGGGATCCGAGTCCCGGAGAATTATTTATTGAGCTCGAAGGAAACGAAGGAGTGGGTCTCTGCGAAAGATTCCGGCGGGGATGGGAAGAGGGCGAGAATCTTTCGGTGGACTCTCGCAGGATTTTTTGGAACGTCGTTGGACGATCGAGACGGTCGATTGTCGAAAATTCAAGTTGTCATTGTTTATCAAAATTTCCATGCATTTTTTGAATCCGTCGAGGAAAAAAAAAAATGGAAAAATATGACGAAAAAGGTAAAAGAAATACAGAGCAAAAAGCGTTGAAATGTTTTCGTATCTCCGTGGCTTATCGTTCGACCTTTCGCAGAAAGGTCCACGCCGCATCCTCCGCGCACACTTGGCATTCGTTTTTCTCGTTTCGCCTTCCTCTCTGCTTCTCGTTCTGTCGCTGGGTTTGTTGGGTGGACGCGCGGTCCTGGCACGCCGCTGTGTGTTTAACTATTCAATAATTCATCCAGCCATTCATCACCGTTGGAGCGAGGAAAATTTATCTTATTTTTATGTATTGGCGCCCCTCCAAGTGTTGTCTGTATATATATATATATATATATAATGAATAAGCTTAAATATATATTTATATACATATATTGTGGTTGCCATGCATCAACCGCTTATTAGCCACGATTTGTTTGGCTGCCCACGCGAACGTATAGTATGCCGACGCCCGACGATTCCCCTCGAGAGTGTCCTCTTCTCTGTCTCGCTGCCCCCTCCCCCCTGTTTTGAAGCAATACCGTCCTCATTGTCTCGATTCGTCGAAGCGTGATTTTTCGTCCATTCTTCGCCTTCGCCCTCGTACGCGGTGACGTTTTTTTTTTCTTTCGCGGATCAACTCCGAATTCCTCAATTTTTTATTTTCGCGTTAATTCGCAATTTCGATTTTGCATGCGGGAAATGATGAAAATAATGCTGCAGAGGTTTTCCCTTGGCCTGAGACTGTATTTCCGTGCCTAACGCGGCGATGAGGCTCTTTCTCATCATCGCTGATATCTGTCGACTCCTCGCGGATCACGGATGTCCGCTTTCCTCGTTGGTTGCGCTCCACATACGTCCTTCTCGAGAGAACAGAATCTCCCGGCGTGTTTGCAACACGTTCGTACGTCCGTTCGTTTCTTCGCCTGTATAATTATTATTTAATAACCGCGCGTTCGCTAAATTGATTAATTAATGGCTCTCTCCAGAGGCAGAAGGATTCTCTCTCTTTCTCGCGTTGTATATTCATGGGGTAGCGTTTCCGAAGGCAGCGTGAGATCTGGCTTCGAGTTTCCGGGGAAATAACTCGAGCTCTTTCCGGAATGTTTCGAATTGTCGATCAAATCGAGTTTTTATCAATCCGGCCTGGTCCTCTCGGTCCTCGGGGATTGTTTCGAAATGCTCTGAAGATCCTTCCGTACGCTTCGTCGATTCCTACGCGGTAGCCGGTCGCGGAGTCGCTGCCGAATGTTTTGTTTTTTCCGTCCGACCAACTCCCGCAATTTCTCGACCGATTTCCCATCATTTCTCGGGCACATATGCGCCGGGAGGCCGAGGGGAGGACGCGACTTCGTAGACTTGAGCAGGTAGAACGAAATTTGCATGTTTTTCTGGGGAATATGAACTGGATCTCACAAAACCTCGCGCGCACCAATATAAAAGGAGGAGAGGATAGAGAATCGGAGGAAATAACGGACGAGAAATGGGCGGGCGTTTTATAACCACCCTCTAGTAAATACAGGTTATCCGAATCCTCCGCAGCGTGTGTGGAGTCTCATTATATATCTTGCATATCGTTTTTGGTGGATATCGATATCGAAACGGCAGCGTTAGCGCCTGATGCTTCTTCTTCCAAAACTTTTCGCCCTCTTTATCTTATTTCTGCTTCTGTTGGATGCGTTCTCCCCTCTCACCCCCCGGATACATTGCTCATATCCCAGCGTCGAATTATACTGCCCGAAAAGCTTTCCCCTGCCTGCTCCACCAGCTTCGCGACGCCCAAAATCGATTCCTCCGCACGGATCGCATGCAAACGACTTTGCAACATCTCCGAATCGCGCCTAATGCCGTTCCCGCGAGAGACAAGCAGTGAGAACAAGTGAATATGGTCTCGGACGCGCGATCTTACCGCCCAATGTGCACGATCCGGAGGATTCCGCGTGTTACATCGCAAGCAGAAATTGCTGGGCTTCGAATTGAAATGGTAAACAGTCCCTTGAGCAGACCAACTGCATCCGAAAATCTCTACACATTGAAAAACAAACTGCAGCGGACCAAAAACTGTTCAACTTTCGAGTCAAGAGGCTGAGAAAATCTCAAAAATTTTCAAACCGAACTGCACAACTGCATTCAACTTGGCAAACTGCTGTTTCACTTCGCAGAGGTTTCATGCTAATTCCTAGAACGATAACCTGAGGACAAAAACGACCCCAGACGACCGATCCAGTTTTTTTTATCATTTTACCGCATTTTTAACTCAGTTCTTGACTTTTGGAGCAAAAATGTCCTAGACTTACGTGATCCTGGATAGAAAACGAAAAGAAATGAGCCCAAGTTGAACCCTTTTCGTTAAATTTTACCGGTGACATGAATTTTTCGAAATTGGGCTCATTTAGACCCCAGATTATACCGGAACAGGTGAAAAAAGTTGCTTCGTCACTTCGTTCTCCCGTTTTCTTATTTTTTTACCACATTTTTGACTATTTTTTTGAATCCAAGCAAAATTGCCCCGGACTCACGTGATCCTGCATTAAAAACGAAAAGAATGAGACCAACTTGAACCCTTTTAGTTGAATTTTACCAGAGATATGAATTTTTCAAAATTGGGCTCATTTAGACCCCAGATTATACCGGAACAGGTAAAAAAAACTTGATGCTACTGTTCCAGGCTTAAAGGACATAGACAACGAACTTGACTAAACCGCAGTGGGTACACTCCGGAGTCGTATAAATATCGATGACAATTACAGTTTCACTTGGATATTCAAATTTTTTCGAAAGGGTAGACATCGTTGTTGATGCTCGCATTAAAGCTTTGTGCGGTATGACGCACGGAAGGTTTCCTCTTGTGCGGCTATACCACCGAAGCTCTCTTTTCATTCTTCCTCACGTGTATTATACGAGCAGCCGTATGCAACGCATACAAACTTTATGTGAGTACACTGTACATATACGACACCCTTGCAAGAGGCGTGTATGCGTTTTGTGCATGTGTAAAATGCATGCCACTACGAACGTCGATTCCCCCTGTATCATTACCCCGCCCAGTGGCTAGCTCCGAAGATTACACGTCTGCATCAGGTCCGCGGGTTCAGCGCTCACTTGAGCCGAACTAACTCTTGAATTTGTAAGAGAATCAGACATCAGCCCAGTCAGAGCAGGCTGGGGGACCGCGAGTATCGCGAGAGCGAGGCGTTAACACTCTACCGCCAGTTTGCGTATTCACGTTGCATATAAAAAATGGTTTTGGGGTGACAGGAATCCTTGGAAATTGGAACAAACGTGACGGGGACGCAAATTTAATTATTTTTTTCGATAATTCATTTTCAAGCTCATCCCAGATGATTAATTATCATTTTTTTCTCTACAGGCCAAAAATTCCGAAATTTTCTAAAACTTTATTCTCTCCCTTATATTCGTCGTGCTCGATATTTTACTCTCGTTCGAGGCTCGAAAGTCCTGCTGCTGCATACATCACTGCGCTGGCGTGTAATCGTTTAATACTCCACAATTCCACGTACCACGAGCAAGACGGAATATACGAAGCGGAAAAGTCGAGCTGAATATATGAAATAAATCCACGTTATGTATCTCGTAATGACACTGCTTAAGGTCAATCTGCTTCGAATTGATTGAGAAGAGGATGATGAGCTCGCGTCTTCTCTCCTTTTCCCTCTCTCTCTCTCTCTCTCTCTCTCTCTCTCTCTCGTTACGCCCGTACATACGGGGATACAATTTACAGTACGTGATTATAGGGAAGGGAGGAAAGTTAGAGAGGGTTGAGGTTGATATATCTCGACGAAGGAAGTGAAGATGATCGATCAAGCAATACAAGATTTATCATTACCACATGCCGCACATGCACAATTTCCAAATGACAGTTGGATAAAAAAAAAAAATCAACGGGACGCAAATCCAAGCTCGAAAAAACGTTACTTTTTTTTCTTCAATTTGTGGTCGATCAACGTGATTGCCTGCGCATCGAAATAATCAGAGAATCACGCCGCGTTCGATTATAATGAGGAGCTTGCGATTTTCAGCGACTCCCGATAATCTCGAATCGTCAAATGACACTAAATCTTGGACAAGCCAGACATTTAGTTTCATCCAGTAGCTTAATCGTTTTACCATCTTTATTTTAATGGGCTTTAATTTGGCGGCTTTAAGGATTATCCACGATTGCGGCCGCTACGATATCGGCCGTTTCTCACAGTCGCTGTCAACGATCAGTGTCATCGCGAGGCTGACGATGACACGAGCAATACATTAACAAAAGCATGCACTGGCTGGCACGAAGGGGAGAAGAAATCTTTGATAAACATCGGCGCGGATTGAGAAACCAACTCGAATCGCACAAAAGGCTTGTTCCTGTGTATATATATATATTTTTTTATCGCACAGTCAGACACACAGACGAAGGCAGACACACGTAGTATCGTAAACAGATAGGCACATAAATATCCATCGAGTCGCGCGCGCTTCCGATCGCGTGCGTGTATCATATACGCACCCCGCGCGCCGCGACTCTCGTCGAGAGAGCCCGCGGGCCTTAACGGCGGAAATCATTGCGGCGCGATCAAGGATCGAGACCTTCGCCAATAAAGAATGAAAGTTTGCCTCATCAGTTCATTCCGGTGATCACTTTCGACTCACGTCTCTCGCCGCGCGCGCGCGCGCGCGGAGTAAAGGGCACACGACGAGCTGAGCAGAAGGATAAAATGAAAAGAAAAAAGTACACGCGATTATTTAAGCATTTTTCGCGCCGCACCCTTCTCACCATTTTTCATCGAACTAGAAACCACACATTCGTGATAAATGACGGTATTAATGTGCGGGGGAATCTGCGCTTTGCGTAATTACGCTGCGACACTGCCGGGGACGAGGGATCAGAAAGATAATCATTTAAAAAATCATTTTTTTTTTTTTTTTCATTTTTTTTCGAGGATGGAAACTTTAGGAGAATTATTCCGAGGCTCCCGACTGATTTCATTTATTTCGCACCCGGAGACGTTGGCCTCCGGAGCTGAGCAAAGATTTTATGTTTTTTGTTTTTTTCTCTTTCTTTTTTTCCATCAACGCCAAGCTCTCCCGATGCTGATTCTCTCGCACCTTCGCACTCTTCTCCACACCGCCTTACTAGCGACTTTATCCTACAAGCTTAATACTGTGTATAACTGTGTTCGCCGGACGCGGTTAATGTTTCGTGTCTCTTGGACGCAACGACAACCACAACCAAGACAGACACGACGACTCTATGCCGTTTATTCCGGCCCCAGCAGAGAATTGACCCATTAGCACTAATGAGGGAATCCAAAGTCAATTAAAGCACACCCCGATAATATGCGATCGATAAAACCGAATTCGATGAATATGCAAACTATTGTAGGAACCCCGTGCCACCTGCCACACTCGACACTATATCCTCATACCACTCTCCGCACAGCCACGTCTTATTTTTCGCCTTTTTCTCTTAATTTTTTTTATTTCGTATTTCTCATCTCCTGTAGGCAAATTTTTTCTCGCCCGCGATACTTTCCCATCGTCCGCCTAGGCTGCTTCGTAAATTGGAAGGGAAAGACACTATGAATCTTGCCAATCAGGTCCGACGGACATGCCCAAATAACTAAAAGATCTGGAGCACGCACTGAAAATTAAATTTCGTCAATAAAACATCGATATTTTGTTGAATACACGGCCAACTCAATTTTTTTTTGGTAATTTCAATTTTTTTGATATTTTGACAATATTTTAGATATCTAACGCAACTGTCAGCAAAATCTACGATTGGAATGACAAACATTGACTTTGCCAAGAGTAATTACTGAATTTTGTAATTTTCCGAAAAAAAAACGTTTCGAAAAAAAATGTTCACTTCAATTCGCGCCCACGCATCGCCACTCGATCGCGAAACCATTGGTAAATCTTGTTCAATGAAAAAAAATCGTTATTTTGATGGCCAAACGACGAAGCTCCGCGCGCGTATGACTAAGAGCGTTTCCACGCATCGTGCTCTGAGTCAACGCGACGGACGTCGATCGAAAATGCTCGGCAACGAAAATGCTGTGTGTCGGGAAGAAAAAAGGTGCTCGGTCAATTTAGCAAAGGTACCGCGCGGCGGCTGTGCGACACATCGCACCCCTTTCTCTTCGTAGCTTGCGGCTTGCCCGTTTTTTTTCGTTCTGTTTCGGGGGAAAAAAAGGCACGAGACCTCGACGATTACCCCCGCAGGAGCGCCGAGTCTCCGACTCTAGGAATAATAGCCTAATGTTACTTAATATCCACGAGAGAGGTGACTCCGCTGTGGCTTATCGTCTCCATATATACTATTGGTGTGTGTTTGCCCTCGTGTGTATAAGGAGCTGGTAAGGCGCCGCAGCCAACTCCGCACCGGCCGTCACCAAACCACCTCAACTTCTCCTTCTTTCTCCGTCGTTATCGCGACATACAATTTCCATATTTCTGCGATATCGCGCGAAAACCGACTGCTAATATACACACGAATCTTTCCTCCGTTCTCTCCCATTTTTTCTACACTCCTACCGCCTTTCCTTTTTTTTCTTTGCCTCGGATTATACGAACACCCGTAGCTACGCTTGCGCCATTAGATCCATCGCCGTGTGGGACCGATTTATACAATAATTATCGCTGATCCAATAAATCATCGAACCCTGCGACCATTACCGAGATAAACACACGCCACCCCACCCCACTTTTCAGACTTGGCTGCTTTAGGAACTTGGAAAGAAAAAAATCGATGTATTTTCGTCGATTTTCTTTGACAGCTCGGATACCACGATTTTTGGGGCTTCGCCTGACCTCAGGTTTTCAGAATTTAAGGAGATTTGCTCTCGCGGTGGAAAAATAGAAACTGAACCTGATCGCGACGTCGTGGAAACTTCATCGGTCCAGCCACTAAATTGCTGGACCTGTTTCCGTCCATTCGACCCGTGCGTTCGAGGCCTGCGCTACGTTTTTTCGCATTATAATGTTCTAGATGTTTTGACGTACGTGTGGAAACACATACGGACGAGGCTCTCGGAGCGGAGTGTCGGCGACGTCCGGCGACTTGTGAAATCTGGAGGAGAGACGCCGCGGCGGGGAGGAGCGCCAGTTCTCTCGCAAAAATTTCATCCGGGTATAAATCTGATTTTAATGAACGCGTCGTTACGTGCGCCCCCGGTCTGAATTGTAATCTGGGCGATTAATCGCGCAAGTACGAGAGAGGAGTGTGCGGCAGGTATGCTCGACGATTTGCTTGCCCACGATGAGACCATTCACACACGCTCTCGCGCGGAGCAGAGTCCGCGGCGTCACAGCTATTCATGCTCTTGGCAAATGATAATTCGTGCCAAGACGTTTTGCATTCTTATTGCCACGTCGTTTTTATTCGGGAACGAGGTGTCCCAGGAATTGCAAAGGAAAAATAGGGCCACCCGGTATTTTAAGGATTTGCTGAGTCTCGTGCTATTCCACGAACCTTTTGCCAACGTTTATTCTCCAAATTTTCGATCCAAACTTTTTCAACACCCTGTACCGACGCGAATGAGTTTGCGGTGCAAAGCTTTCTCGCGCTGCAGCATCAACGCGCCATAATGACACTATATACCACGATGTACTTTACGTAATGGGACAAGGCAAAAAGATGATAAAAATAAATTCGAAAAGCAACTCAACGTGCCTGGGTCTCGTCGTTACCAAAAGTAAATCGACGTCGAATCTGTCTCGTTAAAGCTTCGAGCTTTTTTTCGACTGACCGCTCGTCCAACGACAATGTATTCGTCAGGGCGCCGGAAGAGATGTCCAAGCTTTTTTATCGGGTTCTTAAACCCATGCAGTATCGTGTGATGGATCACTTATGGAAATTCCTAATTACACATTTTGTTGAATGAAAATGTAATTATTCATGAATTCGTGAATAATGCATAAATGATGAATGGCTTTTCAAGTATTTAGCCCATTCTTAACTTCGATTTTCTTTTATTCTGTTTCAGGTAAGTCTCTGAAAAATCCTCAATTTCCAGATTGATCGAACGTCAAAACGTTAAGTACAAAAATTTCATTTTTTTCTTGCTATGTGCGTCTGTATATTTCTGGGTCTTTACGAACCAGCCTCCGCGGTCACCCAACCGAGTAGTGGTCTTTCTCGCATCGCGCTTGACTCTCATTTGCATCGAATTCCTTCGCTGACGATAATTTGATTTGTTTTTTTTTGTTTTCTTATCAAATCGGTCGAAATTCTGCAAAAATCTAATTGGCGTTGATCGCCGCGGGGGCGACCCATACACACGTGTATTTACTGCACACAGCATAACGCGAGTGTATAATCGGGGAGTATAGAAGCGAATAGGTGCATGTATATACGTGTGCGATTCCGCACGATTACATTTACAAACAGTTACAGCCATTAGCGAGCACGCGAAACCTCGGGGCACTAATTTAATCCGGACACGTAATTGCGCGAGAGATTCCGTAATGGCCCCCTCGCGCGTTCTCTCTCTCTCTCTCTCTCTCTCTCTCTCTGTGTCCGTAGCTCTCCGCCCTGGAGTTTTGTCCTTTTTCTCGTAATTTGTGTTGTCTCTCTGGTGTCTCTTCCTTCCGCGTGCGAGTGCTCCAGCGCGAAAATGAAGCAGGAATTTTTCTTTTTTTTTTTCATTTTAATTCGTTCCCATCGATATTTCTCGATTTTTGCGAGTTTTTTTTTTTAATGGACAAATTTCAATCGTAACGGCCCATAGACTCGATGCGTAATTATACATCGGTTAATTTATCAAACATATTTTTCTCCTGTCTCTACATTATCCACTCCCAACGGGAAGACAAGAGAGCAGGAGGGAGAGAGATAAGTATAACGAAGAAAACTAGTGTGTGTAGGGAATTCGCAGGGGGTCTAATCGCCGCGAAATAATTCCGTTTTACTTACTTACCAGTGACCCGAGAGGGCGCGCCCCCCGTGACAGCTGCCTCGTTCTCATTAGTCAAGTTTATACGCAGCCCACGGTTGCTCTCTCTCTCTCTCTCTCTCTCTCTCTCTCTCTCGCTCACTCTCTCCTTTCTCTTCCTCTGCCGAGCCATCATCCAGAGAAAAAGATAAACAGAGAGAAAATTAGCTCGACCGTTGCGCCGTCGTAAAGTCCCTTATTCGCGTACGAGCGTGTACTCTATCCCCGGAATTTTATATACTTTCGTACGTATGGGCCATTCCATACCGGCCGAATCCCCTTAAAGGAAAGCACTTCCCTAATCTGCTTAATATTTGATTTCCTACGGAATTCAAGAACTTCCGGAATCTCCATTATTTTTGGGTCACCGTGAACGACAAAATGAATATTTTCATTTTAGGTCATTTTCCCGTTGAAATTCTTCGATTTGGCGTCTGCGGCACATCCACACTGGGTCCATTTTACCCCTTGCCTCTCTGCGCCCGTTTTTAGCTCCGGGTCAAATTGACCCAAGTGTGGCTATAAAGGGTATTCCAAGGCAATTTGAAACGGTATCAAGAGTACAAACGTGCCGAATATTTCGACAGTGTTCCTGCAACATAGGATAGCCCATAGTTGTATTTTTATAGAGTTTCATGTATGAGGGCCAGAATACGAGACGACAAGCGACGTCCTATCCACTCACCGAGTAGTAATAATCCTCCGTATACACGGCCGTTACACGGCACAACGAGAAAACGAGAGTGGTAGTAGCCTTTTAACGCACGATCCTCGAGGGAATACCGAACGCCATTCTCTCCTCTCGCACACATCCTCGCAGAGACCATTTCGTACGAGCACTTCCACGTTGACGCCAAATAACGGAACGTAACAACGCGTGCTTCGACCGCACCCAGTAGAAAAAAAAACCGCACTACGGAAGGAATTAGTCAAGAACGCCGAATTACCCCGTAACACCCTCTATTTATATACAACCCCGAATATACAATTTGGAATTGACGCACATATTGATCATTCGCGTGACTCCGGTCGTTCACGTTTCAAGTCAGACGACCAAATTTTTATTTATTCATTGGAAAATTGAACCGGGCAACGGTAATTAATCAAATTCATTTGAAATCAGAGCAATTAGGGCGAAGAATCATTTTCGGGGCTTTCTCATTTTTTTTGTTTTAATTAAATTCAAAATTTTCGAGCCTAGATTATGTTTTTTTTTTTCAAATGTTGTGACATCGAGAAGATTTTGGGGAAAATTATTTTAGTCAGTTATTTTCTGATGTTTTGATTTTATTGCCTCGCCATTAAAGTAGAATCGCGAATTATTGGGAATCGAATGAACGATGGAGGGCTAGACCGAGTGATTAATGAAAATGAAAATCACACTGGAGGGTGACCCGAGCCCGAATGGTTATTGGTTCGACTCCATCCCTATTCGAAGCTCCAGAGTGCTTTCTGGGCCAATGGGGCGAGACCATAGGAGGGAATAAAAAAAAAGCTATGTCATTGAGTTCCTTGCATCCCCAAAGGAGCAGGCAACACGACGATCCGCCCCTTCTCGAAATTCTAATCCAATTGAACACCGCGTTACACTCTCATCGTATACGTGTCTGGGTTCTATACCAATATATAGTAAAATGAGGCTCACGTTTGACTCCAACGAACCTTTAGTCCGCCCGATCAATTGCCTTCCTCCATTCGCTTCATTTTTTATTTATTTTCTGTCTCATTTCCATGAAATTGAAAAGGGTGAAGCCACATGCACCAAGAAATCCCAATTCCCTAAATTTTTTGAAAAGGCGATTCTTTCGCCGCACCTAGTTCAAAATATTATGAGAATTAGATCTTGACATTCATTAATTCTGGAGTCATAAATGAGCCCAATTTAGAAAAATTCATATCTCCGGTAAAATTCAACAAAAAGAATTCAACTTGGGCTGATTCTCTTCATTTTTTGACGCAAGATCACGTGAGCCCAGGGAAATTTTGCTTGAACTTAAAAAATAAGTGAAAAATGCGGTAAAATGATAAACAAAACGGGAAAACGAAGGGATAAAGGGTGCCTGGGGTCATTTTTGACCCCAGTTTACCGTTCCAAGGTCATTAATCGAAAAAATGCAATTTCCAGTTATTCCACTTCAGACCTCATTGCCTTGCGAGGATCCTGACGTTCCACTGATGTTATGACTTATTTAGATTCTCAGTGCTGTTTGATATTTCGATGAGAATCTGCGTTAGCGCGATTGTGCGAGATAGAACAATACGAAATAGTTGAATACCTGAGTTGTATCGTATGTCTGGCTGGCATATAAATCGCAGTGCGAGTGACACACACACACACAGAGTCTACTGGTGTTTTGTCTATGCCAGTGGAGAAATGGTGTTGTCTAACGGTTTACCTATGCAGGAGGAACAGAGCAACAGAAGCGGGCAAGGATAGCTTGCCGCGCAGGGTAGAAAGCTTCAAGGGAATGGGGTTGGGGGTGCGTAGCACGGACTGGTACTAGTCTGAGCCACGAGGAGGGGTGATATATTCAGAAAGCAGGGCGACGCTCGGTCGTGGGCGCGCGCGCGCCTACGACCCCGTATCAGAGAGTTTGATATACAATCCCTCTTGCTGGTGGCTAGCTCCGTCGTACTATATGGAATAAGCCACCCTCGCCACTTTCTTCCGCTTTCTTTCCTCCTTCGTTTTCCTTTCCTTTCTCCTTTATTATTATTTTTATTTTTTTCTACCGCACCGCCAGGTATAAGGTACCGGGGACTTGGGACCGAAGTCGTAAATCCACTGTGTATTAATTTCAGATCTCTCACTGCCTCGCCCTTGTCATACCATTTTTCTTTTCTCCGACGCTCTCCCTGCTGCTGCTGCTCTCGTCGTTTTTTTTCTCTGTGATATTTTTATGACCCGAATCACTGGCGCGCGGGGCAGTTTTCACTATTATCGTGCTCTCCGTTTTCTCCTATAAAAATATAATCTTCACGGCTCGAATGTGTGAGGGCGGCGGACTCGCCAAAATAAAATAAACTTCTGGGGATTCGATTTGGTGAATTTGTTATTTTGTTGCGGAGAATGCTCTTGATGCTCGATGGTCCATTTGCTTCTTCAGCAGGCTGCCCAACGTCGAGTCTCTGTACCCGCATGCCCGCCATCGATTTCGCAACATACTCAGGTGGCTCCATGTCCATTGAACGTTATAAATCATCGACGTCGATACCAGAGAATAAAACATGCGTTCCCATATCGCAAGGTGTTCATCTTCTCGACGTAATATTTTTCGACGACCGATTAATTCGCCCTTATCTCTTGGATCCCACATTTTTAATCGTTCGATCGGCACGTCGAAGAAGTAAACACGTGAAAGGTCGTACGACGTGGACAAACAACTCGACTTGAATTTTCATTTATTTTCTCCAATCGACGCGCTCGGGATTGACGATTTATCGTCGGGCGTTCGTTCTCTCCTGAAATTTTCTTCTACCCAAATCGTTGCCTCGTTTTCGCTGCGATAATCAAGCGCGTAAGTTGACTCAGTTAATTTTCCATGAATACTTGCACCCGAAAGTCCTTCCGCCAATAATAAGGCGCGCGAAGCGTTTAGCACGCAAGAAACCGCCAGATCTCGAGCTTTTTTCACCTGCTGCCATATTTGTGGCTTCATGGAGCCTGTGGCTCTTATAAAATATCTTAACGTCAAGACCAAACACGCCCGTTTAGTGGCAAGCAATCGGTAATACATACTCGAGACTCTCAACATTCTCCATACGCGGAGACGCGCATTAAGCTATAAATATATACATACAGACGAGAGTATATACGTTTTTGGTGAGACTCCGTTAAGGAACTTGTATATATGTATATAGCGAGAAGCAAATTGGCAAAGGTGTTTCGCTAAAAAATCATTCCGGCACCGCACCAAAACTGTCTCTCGTGTCTTTCATTAGTGTCCGATGTTTGATTTATTCTCGCGCGCGATCCAGTTGTTTTTTTTTGTTTTTTTTTCTTTTTTTTTTCTTTCTGCCTCTTCATACGTATCCGTTAATTATATCAAGAAGCAAACGAGCAGAAAAATTCAAAGAGCCTATACACACGAGCACGTAACCTGCGACGATGCGGTGGCGAATCGCCAAAGCCACGAGTCAGTCTCTCGAAAAATACGTGCGTGTAGCAAAGAACCATGCACACACCCATACGCGCACCGACACTCTGACCCAACCAACATGCTAGCTGCACGAGACTGACCCATGAGTGCATTTTTCACCTGCTTCCAATTTGCGCTCTTTCACGTCTTCGATAAGAACTCTCCTCCGCCTATACTCGAACAATATTGAACTCATTTTTTCCTCGCTACTTCCTTCTTCATTGCTAACCCACCGGAACAAAAACTTGTCTTCGCTCTCTTGATTGCCTCCAACAGCTTCTCGTCTCTCGTCTTATTAGGAACACTTTATAGCCTTCGACTCATTTGTAATTAGCCTGATTAAGTATAAGACTGATTTTCGACAAGCCATTCGAAACGATCAATCAACCAGTTTTGCACGTGATAAACAAATGGATTTTTCAAATAATTTGACAACTTGTGTATGTACTGGGGAAAATAATTGTCATCAACGAAAATCGAGTCTTTACGACAATCGCTCGGCCACCTCCTTTTTTTATTTTTTATTTTTATTTTTTTCGGTAATGGGGTCGTAAGGGATCCTAATTTTGAAAAATTCAAATCTTTCGATAAAATTTAACGAAAAAGCTTCAACGCTTGGGCTCATTACCCTTAAGTTCACCTTGATCGATTGCCTTCCTCGATTCTCTCCGTTTTTTATTTATTTTCTGCCTCGTTTCGATGAAATTAAATAACGCGAAGCCGCATCCACCAAGAAACTCCGAATCCCTACATTTTTAAAAAAAGGCGAATCTTCCGACGCACTAGTTCAAAATATTATGAAAATGAGATGCTGACATTCATTAACCCTGGAGTCATAAACGACTCGAATTTTGAAAAATTCATATCTCCGGTAAAATTCAACAAAAAGAGTTCAACTTGGGCTCATTCTTTTCGTTTTTTAATGCAGGATCACGTGAGCCCGGAGCAATTTTGCTCAAAGTCAAAAAATTATGGAAAAATGCGTTAAAACGATGAAAAATGGGAGAACGAAGGGAGAAAGGGTGCCTGGGGTTGTTTTTAACCCCAGGTTACTGTTCCAGGGTCTTCATGTTCAATGTCTTTATCCACGCTGATCAAATATTCTCATAAATATATTTCAATGCTTTAATATTTGTTTAATAGGCCCGAGGACTACGCCCCGGTGTAATTTTTTTATCATCAACGTTTAGCCCAGAAGACGATGATGATGTGTGCGATATATATTCAGGCTTTTATAACACACCAGGTATCATCCACAAGTTGCATCCCCCCTCTTGCTTTGTGAGAAGGTCTCGAGGCGAGGTCGTTAAGGGACGAGACTGCTCGCTGCATGCTCGACTCTTCCTCGAAAAATTAGTACGCTCTGTCTCACTCTGAACGCACCTCCTTCTCCCTCGATTAACGCTAATTAGCGCAACTTCGTACACTATAGATGTTAATCCGAGAACCAGACATCAAACCTAAATATATATGTATATCCAGTCAAAGATATTGTGCCAAGTCCATAGCTGCGACGACGTGATGTTAAAAAGGCAAAACTGCAGCCTGCATGAAGATTGATACGAGATTGCTATAAACGCCTCAAGAACTAAAAAAAACAAACATCTCGGTAGCTTTAGTTTCCAATTCATTCAATTTCCCTCAATTGTTATTATTTTTTTATGGTCAAATATTTATTTCTCAATTTTCCAGATCGCGTTGAAATTTTTAAAAAACATTTTTTAGAATAAATCATAAATTATCATTTATATTTATTTTTATTAGATATTTGCGCTAATTAATGGAGATTTTGATGAAGAAAAAAGGCGATAATATAAAATAAGCCCTGCCAGTTGTAAATCGTCCCTATAGTTATGACCGATAAATAAAGGGAAATAGCCAGTTCGTATAATAATTGCTTCGATCTACTTTCCCCAAAAATGGCGAAACGAATAAAAAAAAAAGTGAACGCAAACGAGGTAACGAAAAATTCGAGCCTCTCGAGATCGAGATCGCAAACATATACGAGGAGTTTTTCTCTTCTCCCTTTGCTCGCTTTTTCACTCTTTCGTGAATATCAATTATATCGTTAATTACGCTAATTAGGAATGCATAATTATTGCGGCGCGATGAAGCGGCTGTTTGCGCGGACCGAGCGAACGTCTCGGATTAATGGCCCCTGGAGTTTGGGATCGTCCAGCCAAAGAGAGAACACACTCTCAAAGCTCCGATATAAATACAGGCAGGCGCTATAATCCAACGATATACTCGCCTCTCGTATAATTCTCCATCGAGTATGCACCTATCATTTTTATTAGATACTCCACATAACAGCATTCATTGAACTTTAAGGTATTAGTCTCCTCACTGACCTGCTCAAAATTTCCACTTTTTACTCAATTCCCAACATTTTCTAGCAACTTCCGGCATAAAGTGGCTTAAACAAATAAACTTTTATGGAAATTTATTATTATATATTTAATTCATATTTATTGATTATATTTACAAACAAATAAATTTTTATGAAGGTTTATTATTATAATCAATTTTTTATTTATTTATTATATTTATAAACAAATACATTTTTATGAAAATTTATTTGCATTGAAGAATACATTTAAAACGAACAAATATTTATAAAAATCTATTAATTTATTTATTAAAACAAATGATTTCATTTGTTTATTTATGGAAACGGAATGTTTTCATTGATTTATTCATTCAAACAAATAAGATTTAATACAATTCTTTTTATTTTTCAAATTACATTTCATTTAATTATTTTTTCAATTGATCAATAAATTTTAACACAAATTTATTTGTTTTTTTTTTCTGTCAGGAATTTTCCTTTCAAGATTCTGTCGATCTCCTTGGAAAGTGGACTAAAAATTGGCCACAAAAAACGAAGAATATGCGGAAACTAATAAATTTTGGTAAAAATTGATTTGCTTTAGCATTCATTTTTATTTTTATTTTTTAGAAACTTTCCACTTAAAAGGTTCAATCGATCTCTTTGAAAATTCAAATAAAAATTGTCAAATAAATTTTAATAAAAATTCATTTGCTTTAGCATTCATATTTATTTGATTTTTTTCACAAATTTTTCATTCAAGATTCTATCGATCTCCTTGAAAATTGGAATGAAAATTGTCCTCAAAGAACGGAGAATTTCCGAATAAGTTTTGCTGGTAATCTGAAACATATTACGAGGCAATTCTAAGTGTACACCAATACGAAATAATACGAATAAGATGAGATAAAAAAATAGGAATCATGATACGGCTGATGGAATCGCGTATTTCAGCTGCAATTATCGATACCGCGTTCTTCTATTACCGCAATTAAAATTAGCATTTTATAAATATGCAGAAATGCATTGCGGTGGTTGATAAATCGACTTCGATTTCGCTAGTGCATCGTGCAGAGCGTATACATGGGACATTCCGCACTGGACTCATTAACACTTGGAAAAAAAAGGATAATGATATTTCGCGGCCTCGCAGAGAGTGTCTCGGTTTGATGAGTTATTCGTAACGAATGCCTAGACGTTACGGATCGACGAATGCGTTCCACGGGCCATGGTATTCAATACCTCAAGTGCCTCAATTTTATTCACGCGCTTAATTCATCGTGCAGGCAATAATTTTGTTTTTCCGTAAGAAAATTTCATTACGCCGCTTAGAATCGATGAAAATAGCTTAATATTAACATGACCCGTCCGTCGAGTGAAACTCAGACTCGGAAAAATGCCACGGACCACCCACGAATTATAATTAATGGCGCAACATTGATTTCCAAATGCGAAACTCACATGAATCGACAATTGAACATCAGGCCGAATGGTACGTCCTTGAGTTATGGTGGAATCGTCGGTATACGTGAGCAGTGAGTTATCGCATTATAGAATTAAGACGAGGATCGTGATTTAACACACCGCGAGATCGGTCGAGTGAAAAGAATCGAGGGGGAAGGGTTAAAGGAGCAGGAGAAAAGTTTTGCTGCGGTTTCTGTTGTTGCGCGTGCAAGGAGCTAATTCGAAGAGGCCAGCTGGTCAATGATTATTATTTCTCAATTTCTTCAGCGTCAAAGCATCAGCCCAAAGCACGTTGCTCGTACAGATATCCTTGTCCAAGTTGCTAAAGGAGAGGAGAGAGAGGAGAAGAGAGCAAAGGAGAGAGTATGATGAGAAGAAGAGCAAAAGGGTCCGGGCCGCGGTCTTCGGAGCTCTGTAATTAAATAGCTGGTGGGGTTAATGCCTTTTGTGTTGCTGCAGGGTAACTCTGAGAAGAAGAAACCTCGACACGTCCTTCTCGCTCGTCCCTGCGCATTAGTTCCACCTTTTCTGTTTCTCTTTCTCCGTCGCTGCCTCGGCGAGGAACCCTCTCGCGATCTGTTTTTTCCATCCATTTTTTTTTCTTATCATCATCGTCATTATCGTTATTTCTCTGCTTATTCCGGCTCCAAGAAGGTTCGAGCATTTAACGGCGCTTGGCAACTTCCTCGCCACCGGAAGATCGCCGCGCGCGCGACTCCTCGTCTCGGTTTCTCCGACAGATCGAACTTAACTAGAATCTTGTTTGTCAGATATTATTATCACTCGGTCAACTCGGCTATTAGAACCGCCTAGCCGGAAAGAAAAACAAATACTTCCAATCGACAAACCATCGTTTGAGTTTCCTTTCCTCCTGTTTCTCAACTTTCCCATCGAAAATCTGGATCGTTCGTTCTTACGCCTTGTGGACGATTCATTTTTCTGGTTAGCGACCGTACTTTCGTTTATTCGTTACGAGATCTCAATCCCGATGCGGTGCGATAATTGATTAATTCTTCGGAGATTCGCGTTGCGTCTCAATCCCGAGCTAACGAGACCCTTTGGCTGGTCCTTATCAAGACAAAGCCGCGCAGGAGCGACTGGATCTGATACACAGAAATGTGCAGATGATCGAGCGCAGTAAGGATGAAGAAAAGCAGGAAAACCGGGGCGGAACTAGTTGGAGAATCCTCGGAGAGATTAAACGTGGGATCCAGCCAGATGATGATCGGCCGTTAATTTCCATCGTCTGCTCTCCCACCGCCTGGTCTATGTAACCGGCGTCGGTCTTACTCATCTGCTCCCTGCTCCGCGGCTTATTCGTTCGCAGCTCAATCACGTCATGATAATTGTTTTCGAAGCTTTCGTAGGGCCTTCGTAGGGCGAGGTACGAATCGCATGCAGCTCTCGATGGAGAAAGAGAATGTAGCGGGTTCCTTATCCCTCGCCAGTTTACGAGGGCATGAGAGAACCGAACCAATGTTACGCATTATGCGTTATGCCGATTGCACACCATATGCATTCGGCTGTCGCTCCGAATCCCCCCCCCCCCTCCCCGTCCCTCATCCTCTCGCTCTCTACGCCCGGAATCCCCGGCTCCTTCTCATCTAGTCCACAATAAATCCGCACCATTTACACTTTTGCATACCGGCCGTCTCGAAACTCGAAGCCCCCCTCCCATGGATCAACGTGGACCCAACGAATTTGTGGCTTGACCCAAGAGGCAACCGTACGTGTCGATGGAAAATAAAATCTCCGGGAGGTCAGCAAAAGCTCCAACAACTCCATGGCCTTTTGGCGCGAATATTTGTCGATAAAGATTCATTTACCTGATTGAACATTTTCAGAATAACTCTTCGGACACTCGATGCATTTATTGCTAAGGTTCGGTCGCAATTCTCGTGCCTTTTGCCTTAACGTTGCGCCAGAACGTGTTATTTCCATCACTATTCTCTTGCATATGTTTATTTCTTTCACCCACTACCTCTCTCTCTCCCTTGTCCTCACCGCAGCCCCCCCCCCCCCCCCCCCCTCTTGCCGACTGTTTCGCGATACACACACACACACGCACCAATGATTATCGGATAATTATTATGAATTATATGTACAATGCGCTTCGTACGATTTCTCAACAACACACTCAGGATCTGCGATGCACTCATCGCTTCATTCTTTCCTAACCCAAAGTACCTCGAGTTTGACCCAATATTTTGTGGCATGTTTGCAACATCGTTTCGAAAATGCCACACATTTGCAATACGTTTACGAAAAAAAAAGAATTTTGACATGGAAACTGTTCGATTTTTAATGGTTTTATGGTTTCTTCATGTTTTTGACAATTGGATGGATTTTTTTCGGCGAAAAAAACCAGAGACCATAATCTCTTTTGCCGTGGAATAAAATTATTTGGTTTGGAACGAATTTAGGTCTTTTCCAGCTTCGGATTAATAGCAAACGTAATAACGTAGATAAATAAAACGATGAATATTCCGTTGAGAGGGTTTAATGCCCTTTGACTGTCCGATTTTTAATAATTTTATGGCTTTTTGTTGATTTTGACAACTGGGTGGATTTTCTTGTAGAAAACAGCCGGGGACCATGGTCTCTTTTGCCATGGAACGAGATTATTTGGTTTTGCGCGAATTTAGTCAAATTCAGTTTTTTTTTTTTCCTTAGGCTGATGCGTTTTCAATAATTTTTTGATTTATTTTATGTTTTTTGCCAATTGAGTGGATTTTCTTATGGAGAACACCAAGGGACCATAGTCACTTTTGGCATGAAACGAGATCATTCGATTTTAAACGAATTTAGTTTTTTTTTCGAGTTCCTTAACGACGTAGACAAATATAACGATGAATATTCCGTTGAGAGTGTTTAGTGCACTTGGACTACCGTATCGTATTCGTTTTAAGGTGATGCTTATAAAAAACAATGGTGCTGGGCGTGGCGCACACAGGTGGCGTATGAATATGCTCGTAAAAAATATTTCGCAGGTGGTCCCGAGGCGAAAATGCTTATTGGCAGGAGGATCAACCGCGAAATGGAGGAATCAATGATACCGTTAATCAGACACGCTTCGTAATCGTCCGTTTAATTATATACGCCCGAGTTATCCATATGGGAGCAGAACATGATCAGCACCGCGTGTGTCTGCAAAAGCGTATAGACGAGCTCCGGTTAATCCCATTACGAAGAGCCAGCGAGAGAGAGAGAGAGAGAAAGCGAGAAGAATAGAGCAAAAGGAAAAGATGCTTAGAGGCACCTTAACCCATTATTTCTCTTTGAATTTTTATGCCCTCATTTCGCTTCTCGCCAGTTTCGCAAACGTGCCTCTGTGTGCGATATAAATAATTGCAACAGGTTCTCATTTCCAAGCCAGAAAAATTGGCGTTTTCGGCAACTGAAAAATCTTCGAATACAAGATAATAATTTGACGAAAATCCTGCTGTCGTCAAAGTCGCGCGGAGGATTCACCGACGTCGAACTAAAAATCTCGAAGAAAAATTCAAATTCCACGCACATTCGCGTCAGCTTTATGGTCACCGGTCCAGAGATCACCGCGCGCATGTAATCACGTTGATAAAAAAATGAGAATCCGCGGCAATCGCGGTTAGTGAAAAAACTGAGACGCCGAGAGATTTTTATATTTTCAAGAGGAATCGAGGGCCAAGGAAGTGACTAGCGCGCGAACGACGGATCTGCTCGCGCGAGCAAACTCTCGACAATTCTTCGGACACGATTGTTATATCTATAGAGACTCGTTTCTTGTATTTCCGTTGAGAAGTGCAAGCCGTTCGTGTTTACCTTCCGTTTTAACAGAAAATGAAGAAATAATCGGTATCCGAAGTTTCCGAGCTCTGGTACTTTCAGCTTTGGTGTATTTGTTGGCTCAAATCGCTCGAGGCCAAAGTCTGAATACCTCCGGCTTGTCAGTGTATTTCGCAAACGAGAATTGCCGTTCAATTATTCCTTGGGGCGAATTCCTTCGCCGGAACTTGGCTTAAGTCATAATCCCCGCGCTACGGTGATGCTTTTTGGTAAACCACGAGGTCAATTACGGATGTGAGCAAAGAAACGCGCAGTAAAACGAGAAAAAGTTGCTTCATTTTGCTATAATTTTATTTTTTCCCAAGCAGCCAGTCGATAAAAACGTTGGCATTAAATTCATCGCCTTTTTGGCTCGTTCTTTTTATTTGACCAAATAAGAGTCGTCGCTCTTTGTGAGCGAACATCTATCGCTTTTTTGTCTCAGTATTCCACACCCCATTTGACTGTCCGTAATCACAAAAGGGGTCAAAATGACCCGGAGGGCAATTATGAGCTAGAACGACCACAAAACTTATGGGCGCTCGGGGCGGTTGGCCTCCCTCATCCCTGCTAAGAGTTGCCCAAGATGAATTTTTGCACATTGCTACGTTCCTGATTTTTTTTCGGCGGTTTGAAAATTGGATAAAAAATTTTCTCCTCGATATTCTTGTTCGGGAAGGTTCGAACTAATATCCTGAATTTTTTTGTGCCTCTCGGAACGATCCTGACGACGCCGCAGGCGTTTAAACACGGCTGGGGTCTTTCTGACCCATGTGTGGCCACGGAGAGTTAATAATGTTATCAATACGTACCAGAAGTTGTATGATTAATACCCCAGACTCATGATCCCCGTGAATCATGCGTACGAAACTTTGAGAGCCTCGATCGAGCCGCAATAGTTTGTCGAATCGGGCGGTGGGTAATAGTTATTGCCGTTAATGGCGACGTGCTTCGGGAGGAGATGAGAATGAGAAAAGGTAAGAACCGAGGCAGGGGAGCAAGGGAGAAGGAGGAAAAAGCAGAGGAGCGATATGTTCTCGTGTATGCGCGAATGTGGCCGCGCGCGAGTGCAACAATTATATTAAAAAGTCAAAGGGTCAGGCGTGCTACGACTACGTATAGAGCGCGGCTCATATATTGGACGAATGTTCTTAAGCAAGCCTCTCTCTCTCTCTCTCTCTCTCTCTCTCCTCGAGACTCCTTCCAGCTTTATCTCGTTCTGAACTTTAGGTGATGCACAATTTCTCCGATGCGTTCTCCGCCCCATGCGCGATATTTGCCACAGCCTCATGCGGACGCAATTACCTCTGGCCGGGCGAACTCGACATAACCTCCGATAGCATATACATATATATCCCGTATCCCGGTAGATATTTATGTGGAGATCGATCCTCAATCTTACGTCCGTCCTGTGAACGAGATCGGAATCGAATAACGCACCTAAAGTTCCATCTGCCCGTTCCAATCCCGTTTCCTTACCTTCCATAATTCCTTTCTCGCTCTCTCTATCTGATTTCCCGTCTCTCTCCATGTCAGAGTGCAGTGTATGAGGCACACGTGATCGAATAATCACGAATCACGATCTCGCTACTTCCGGTTCTTCGTCGACATGTATTGCACTTTGGAGCTCCTTATTTTTTACTCAGTCTCCTCCGTCTCGGCGCAAAACCTCATTTCATCGATCAAAGTCGCTGAAAAAACATTTTTCCGTGAAAAAATTAACGACTCGATCGAGGAATTCAGGGGAAGACAAAAAATCGTGTTTTATTGACTGGAGCGAAGGGAAACGCTTAGATTTTCAATTTACACACCTTTTTTCTTGCTTCCCTCGTTGCTGTCTCGTTAGCTGAACGAAAAGGCTGTGCACAGATAAAACAAAAAGATATAATGACGAGACGAGGCTCCGAGACGGATACCAACGGTCGTGACTGCTTCGAATCCTTGGCAATAAAATTAAACGTTCTCTCGGTGAATTTACCCCCCACTCCTCTTCCTTCTCCTCCTCCTCCTCCTCCTCCTCCTCCTCCTCCTCTTGCCTCTTCGCACACCATTTTTTTGGACTTATGACCGAAAGCTTTTTACGCTCTTTCTTCAATAGCTCGCGCAGACCGTACAATGGCTCGCTCTCGTTTTTTCGTGACCAACAAAGCATCATTCTCCTCCGGAGGATCACGAATTTCTCGCCGCATTCGCCCGCTGGGAAAATATTTCATTCCTTTTATAACTCGTCGCTGTGGCCACGCACCGAGCTAAATAATTGTTACTTCTTCATCAGTCCGACCTTCTTCCGCACGGTAGTTTACCTCACGGCACAGTGCAACTGACGAGCAGCAATCGCACCGGAAGAAACCCACGGGAATCGATCCTTCGCGGAAACTTTCTCGTTTTCTATATTCACTACCCTTTTATTTTCATTTTTTTTTTCTTTTCCTTTCATTTTTCCGTTCAGCATAAAACAGCTCGTACAATTCTCCGAAGGCATTCACTTACCCAAGTACACAAACAAGTTTTTATTAAATAACGAGCCTGCCGTTAGTTACGATGCGACAAACACTTTGCCATTTTTACTCAAATCTTTCGATCATTATTCCATCTCACTCGGAGCTTTAGAAAAATCGTTCGACCTTGTTTTTCGAGTTTTTAACGTCGAGAGCGGTGAACGTCGTATTTTCTGGGCTGTGTCATTTATTTTCAGTGATCTCGTGAGTCTCGTGAGAAATCGGAGTCTGTGCAAATTTTTTTTCATAAAATTGTCGCCAGCAACTTCCTGGAGAGCAGACACGTCGGATTATTTTTTCTTCGTATCGTCTCACTCGTCCCAATAAGGAGAGAAAATTTTGCGTTGCGACAGCGTACGCCACGCTACTGGTACAAATTTTCTTTCTTAATATAGTGACAACAAATTTTTTTGCTGCTGCAACAAAAGTTTTATGTCAAATGTCATCTGCCGCAGGAGCAAAGAACTGTTGCTCCCGTAACATGCACGTAACAGCAACAAAGTGTTACAGCAGCAAACACATTTGTTGGACGAGCAAACGCATTTGCTGGACGAACAAATCATATTTGCTGGACGAACAAATTATTTTTGCTGGATGATATTTTCGACCCTATGTTTGCCTACACGAAAATGGCTTTACAGCTGTAAAGAAACAAAAGTAAAAATCTAATCTCACTGTTAATTCTGATAATTGTTACATTTCGGCGA
>JAPYYS010000662.1:0-61019 GCA_030522525.1 Campopleginae sp. 14b | reverse complement strand
GAACTTGGTCAGAGAAAAGCAATATGAGCAAATTGCAAAATGTGCAATACTATCGGCGAGAAATGTTGATGTTGAAGAAATAAATGGACGCGTTGTGCAACTATTCGATAGGACATCAGAACGAATATACCCGAGTGTAGACAGTGTTGAAAATTGCGATAACGATGATATTAATGAAGCTTTATCATCAGAGTACTTGTATACCTTAAATCCATCAAATTTGCCACCACATCACCTACAATTAAGATTAAATTGCATTGTGATGCTGATCAGAAATCTAAACGTCAAGTTTTAGAATTAGGTAATCATCTTTTGCGATGCCAAATTTTAACCGGTGATAAAGCAGGACAAACTGTCTTTCTGAATCGTATCACACTGTACTGTCAAGACGTTTATCCATTCACATTCAAAAGAAGACAATTCCCAGTAAAATTAGCTTTTGCAATGACAATAAACAAATCACAGGGTCAAACATTTGATAGAATTGGAATTGATCTCAGAAAAAATGTTTTCAATCATGGGCAATTATATGTTGCGTTTTCACGAGTACGTTCTTGGGATTCGGTTAAAGTTTACTTGGGCAATCAAAGGAATAATATAGTGATTAAATAAAAGGAGCAACCAAAACAGCAAGCGGACGCGTAGCGCCCGCGTTGTTGCTAGTGGAAAGAAAAAATATAGATATGAACAATTTTTTCTTTCCCTTCGTGTATTGTCTTTCCATCCTTTGAGGAACCCGCCGCATAGCATCAGGTTTTCGGGCTTACCGATGAGTTTTTCCTCATCCTGATACAGTCATCTATAAAATTAATGCGAACAAGGATTTTCGGAACGAATTAGTTGTCGTTTCGTGGAAAATATAGGAACGAATGGTTGTTGGAAATGTTCCCAGCTTTAACACGGTTTGGTCATAATTCCTCGTGAGTATCAACAAATAACGAAAACATCCGGTGCGATGACCAACATTCCGGTAATTCTCAACGGCGGAAAATATTAATTTATCAACATATTTTCAGCCTGCGGTTTCGAAAATGTCATCACGACAAATCTGCACTGTTCAATAATTCCATTTCGAAGCGAGTGTATCACTAGAGTTTTTGTGAATGTTCACGGGATTTTATATAAATATTGTGTCGAGAAAATGAAAAATGTTAAACTAACAACATCGGATCTGTATAAAAATAATGTTATGAAAATATACCATATGAATTTATTAGAGCTATCAAAATGGATTGAAATATGACGTATGAGTGGAAAATAATAAGCGAGGCGCCTGCAGATATGCAACTCGCTGCGCTGCTAAGCCGTACGGTCAGACATGCCTACAGGAGACTGCGTCGATACGCTCATTGTAGTACCAGCTCAGCAAAGCTTTCGTTTGTTGATCCGAGATTCTGTTGAATCGAATTAACATTGCTTTCGTAATTTTTCGCTATATAAATGAAGCAACATTCCTCGCCAATACATCGGAGAGTCGTTTGATTTTTGCGATTCGTTGTCATTTGAACGTTTCTCCGTGATTCCAAGAGCATCGGTGCAGGCAATGAATTTAATCTCTTTAGATTTTTTTTTTAAATTAATCGAAGTGATTTATTTATACAAAAATCATTAGTTGCACGTAAAATAATGAGTAAATTTTGAAAATTTGTCATCCTTGCCGGACTGTGGAAAAATATGGTGGAATTGCAATTTTCTATGTCAGTTTTTTGTTCGCGGATTCTTTCGTCGTACTCGTGTCACCAAGCCACACCGAGCCGACAGTGAGTCATCGCGTGATTTGCAGTTTCCTACTGCGCAAAAATAATTTTGTTCTTGCACGTGTGTATATACATAATGTCAATGAATTGAGAAATGCTTCATGATGCGCACGCATCATGATATCAGCAACGAAGGAAATAGCGTTCAGCAGGTCTAGAAGATTTGATTTTTGCAGAAATGCCTTTAGCAATCAATTACGAAAATTAAATCACCGTTTTTTTTTGTTCACGGCCATGTTTCAAGTTTCTTCGAAAGATTATCACTTTTGGATTTTTATTTTGACACATGGGAGAGGGAGAAAACCACCCTCACATTGCGGAAAAGTACGAGCAGAACTTTTTCATTGTAATGATTGAAGTTTTTATTACTCCAGCGAAGTTACTCCGAGTTTCTGTCAATATCAATCAGGAGATTATGAAAATTCAGCTGGAAATAATTGTGTACGATAATCTGTAACTTTGCAGCTGGCAGAATTAATATTTTATTTTTGATATTCGTAGAAACTACTTTTCAAGCACAAGTCGAAATAATAATTGTAGTTATAGAGAAAAATTCATCCTGATCAATTGGAACGTGCACAATTTTCCGCCCTAAGCTCAACTGAATTTATTTACGTGCATTAAATTTCTCCGAGCGGCATGACATGACGGAGGAAATGGTTGTCCAACTGATGCGTAGGAGATTCGGTATGCAGAATGTTTCTGTCTACCGGGAAATTCCTCGCCATTTCGTTTTCGTTTCTTTTATATTTATTTTATTTTTTTGAGGAGTCGGTATCGCGGCGATCTACGCGGTTTAGGAATATTACGAATTTGTGTATCCACAACCCCCTTAACCTGGCTTCTTATATGCTGGGCGTACGTGCGAACTTATACGTGACACACGACGGCTCCGAGCGATCTACTGCACAGCCTGCCATACTCTTGCATTTGTTTTGATAATGTATCAGTGTGTACGTTCGTGTATAGGTTGATGCAGAAATTATTGATATCCACCGCATGAAATACGAAGAAGGAAATTCTCAATTCAAAAGCATGTCAACAATTTTCCATCCGATAGAGTGCTTGTAATTAAATGACTCGTTGTCGAAAGTGACAAGCAATGAGGAGCGTTTGATTCCTTGATATAAAGCGTTTGTTTAGTTTATGAAGCTCTGGCCGCACCGACGAATCATCGTGGTCTCCCATTTTTTTCTTGCCTTCGACGATTTTGGAAACTCCCAAACTTTTCGTTGGATTGAACAATTATGGAAGATTTTTTTTACTAAAAATGCAGCCTCGACGCAACTATCTCGATGCATCACCGAGTTCTGCATCGCTCTGTACACTTTTGTATAAATGTGTGTGAGTATTGGGCAAGAGATTTCCACGATGTCAGAACGATTCCCCCTGGGAAAAGACACACGCCCCGGTAAGCTGGTGCACTTGCGAATGATAAAACTAAAAATGGTTCGTGAATGCTTATTTCATAGGTACATTCGTGCACGGCTAACGGTTTGGCACACGAGGCATGTACGGCGCGAGCTAGTAGCGTGTGGCGCTTTATCTCGAAATGGGCGGTGCCAGTCGAGCCAAAAGAAAATACTCACGTCGTGGCGTAAGAAACCCTCACGAGAAATCCCGCTGTGCATGTGACCCACTGTTACACGAGACGTGCTCAGTGACATTTTTCTATCGATATCACAGCCGAATCGAAATTCCTGCAAAAATATTTTTTACGAAAATATATATTCCCCACGAAGGCAATGTGTGTTGATTCACTGAATCCCATTTCATTACAAGCTTATGAAAACTCGGGATACAATATTTTTTCCTTCCTGGAACACAGACAAATATCTGGGTTGGCTTGAGAATTTATTTATCAAGAAAATCCTACACTCTACCATATTTTTCTGTATAAATTTTATCATTTCAATCACACTGCGTTTGATCATTTCTGAAAATAATTGTTCACCGATTGCTGCCACACAGCAATTCAATGTTTTCACCAGCTACGTCAGGCAATTATATTGTGAATAAATATTCAATGAACTTTACATCGATCTGTGATAAATAAAACTGGCTGTTTGTCTCTTTGAAGATTGTGAAAATTCTTTCTCGACTCCATTGAGTTTTGAAGGTGACCAACAGCCTTCGGGTCCCTTCCCAGTAAAAACTGAATGCACAACATCCTTGTTCATCATTTTCATTCATCCGTACAAACGTACATTCGCATAAATGTTCACCGGCGAATTTACAGCATTTAATATCGTGAAAATGAAGTACGAGGTTACACAGGGCTACGAAGACAAAGAGGCTGGAGGGAAAGGAAAAGCCTCACCATTTTGTGGCATCGATAAATCCCTTTTATTACCACGGGGGGCTGGTGCGTTCTCGAATGGTCCAACACCATGCTTGTGCGTCATTGTGTAACACGCGGACACACACGTATTTACATTATGCAATTGAATGTCACAGTTATGACGCGTATTTGAAATGATTTTACGTTTTCGTTTTTCGTTTCCCTCCACGATTCGCTCGGTTGATGTCCTTCCAATTGAAGTTCTCAGTTCACAAGTTCTAAAAGTGTTACAACCGTTTTTCGTGATGGATAACGAGAAATATATTATTAATCGTCTAATTTTGAGCTCACGAAACTGCAGCAAAAGATTGACTTTTATTTGAGAAAAATTTTTTTCGCTCATCGTGCTAAACAGCAGTGTCACATAAGTTGAAGACTTGTCACAGGGAAAAAGTGAATTCAAAATTCATGGGAAGGTTGCGGAGCGAGGCACTTCCGGTTTGGCTTCTTTTTCATCATAACCTCTGAGATTTTCTTGCTCCGTTTTTTTTCTCTGTCTTTTGCATATTTAACGGCGCGTGGCACACTCATCTTTCCTTTCAAATCTCGTACGTGTGTTTGCATCGCTGCAGGCACACGTGTGCCTCTTGCATAGCTTTTCCTTCCAGGGCTTTTTTCTGCTCCGTGCGTTCGTGTGTTCTTGCACGTTTTCTCGACGACGATGGGTAATGAGGGGTCAGCGATTCGAAGGGTGCAAAAGGTGGTGAAATGAGACGACGAAAAAAAAAAAAAAAACAACGAAGCAAGTCTGAAAAGCTTATAGTCCGAAATTGTCTGCCTTCGAGTTTTAACACCCTGTGCTTTCCGACTGCTCGTATTCCGCTGAAACGTTGCAGAATAAAAGCGAAAATATAGATAAATCCCGGGAGACGTTTATGATGACGATAAAATATAAAAAAATACGGCGTCCGGCCTTTTTATAAGCCGATTCGAATTGTTGCCCGAGTGTGGCTTTACCTTCATCTTTCATACGGTTTTCCTCTCTTCACATAAGCCACATTACGTATATACAGATAATTAATCCTTTCCTATCCGTTTTTGATGCTGTTGTTCTTATCCCACTCATTTTGTCCGCTCCACCGATGCGAGGATTCTCGCTTAATTCCCTCGTAAACCGATGCACGCTGCTAAACGGATAATCTGCGAAATAACTGAGTGAACGCACAACTTTTTGTCTATTTTAATTTGCTATGTACGTTCTCGCTGTATTTCACAACCACGAGCTTGTAAAAAACGTACCAATTTTTTATTTCCACCGGATTATCATCGACGACATTCTGTTGGAACAAATTAATGTCCGATTGGTCGTTAATATCGAAGATAATTGCGGTTATCAGTAGCAGAATGAGCAATGGTTTTGCAGGTAAAAATTATTTTCGGTTTGAAAAATTCGGAGTCACGGCGTTCGCGTGACAAGCGTGTCGTATGGGGTTTCGATGAACGAACAAAAAAATGGATAAATCACAGGAGAAACGGATGAAAAATGCTGCATCAGTTTACTTTCCCGATGCCGTGCAAACGGTTCGAGGTGATCGAGAGAAACGGCGTCGAATTTATTTCCGGAGGTTTGGAGGGAGGAGAATTTTGCTGCTTCTACCGTGTTGGCTTCGTTTCACGTGGCAATTTAAAAAAAGTCACAATAAAGTCCGTCGCCCTATTAGGGAAGGTCCAGCGGGACTCTGTACAAAGACGACGTTGCTTTGGTTTATCGAGGCAAAAGAAGCATTCGCAGCAAAGCTCAAAATTTCTTTTCCTCTTTCGATTTCTTCTTGCTCATATTTTCACCCTTTCAGGATTTCCCATTCGCGCTCTCTGATTTGTTTTCTTTCTCGCCCAGCAAGGACGTTCTTCCTCTTTTTCTCCTGCTCTTTCCCTGCCCTGGATTTCTCTCGCTAACACCCTGTACGGGCAGGCTCAAATCATTTGTACACAGCATACCAAGAGAATGAGACTTGCAGAAATGATTGTAACGCACGAAGGCGAGACTAGCGAGTGCACTTGCTCCTTCGCCGTAGAGACGAAAACACACGTAGATGTTTTTTGCCAACGTTCAGTATAGTGGCAGCAAGTGCATGGGGCCACATTCGCAAAATTTATTTAGAAAAAGTTTCCTCGTTAACGGCACATACTTGTGTATCTCTCTGGCAATGATATTTTGATCGTTACTGCGAAGCAATTTTTTTTATTTCCTTTTTCACTCCCAGAGAGTCTTGGAAGCTCTCGAAACAATGTGCAGGATAACGCACACAAGTACAAATAACGGCCGCGGAGATAGAGGAAAAATAATAGAAAATATACGCGCCTCGTTCTTTTCCCCGGAATGAACTTGACTTTTTCTTCTCTTTTTCGTAAAACCGAGGACCAACACGTACTCTCCAAACTTTTCGGAGACATTATCGGCCACCAACTTTCGCCGGGAGATTTGCCAAAGATTTATCTCGGGTAAATCCCTGTCTTTAGGAGAAAGTAGGTGAGGGAAAATGTAGTACTCAGCGTCGAGATAAATTCGGACTGCGATATTTCGATGCTGCTCGATTCAGTCTCGCTCGGTCTCAGAGTTTCAAGGGGTCGTTAAATAATGCTTGGAGTTAAAAATTATGGAAACTGGAGCACGATGAGCTTGAGAAATTTAATTTCAACGTTGCGTTTGTTTGGTACACAGTTGTATGAATCGAATTTTCTGTCAGTGGGATATTACAATATTTAATAGAACATGATGAAGTCGTCATGAAATCCTCGTGGGAAACGGTTGTCTAAAACTGGTCAGAAAGTTTGAAAACTTTGAAATTGCAGTACAAAATTTGCATGGAAAACCGATTGCGCACCGAGTCCCCCTGAATTTACAAAGACGTTTTGGAGAACGCGCACATCTCACAGGGAGAAACACACATATACGTGCGAATGTATTAGGAAGTCTTGCCATCGTTAGTGGTGGCTTCCGAGTTTGCTTGGTCGTCTCCGAGGCATGCGGCAATGAGTATCGGACTTGTACATCACTGTTGTTTTGTATGTGCGTATACAACAGCGCTTAAATCCACCCGCGCGACGTCGTGACGTGTATACACAGAGGAAGGCGTCTCCTGATCCCGTCCTAGGTGTCGAAATGTTTCACCATTGCATGTGTTACAATACACTCGAGCTGAGCTCTGTTGCATAAATGTACAGTCCAAACTCTCGTACTTGGAACACTGCGCCAGATTCCAAACGTTTTATTTTTACAACAATAAGTAAAACGCTTCGAAAACTGTCCTTGTCGATAATAAAAAGGTTTATTTTTTTTTTTCTTAAAAAAAAATTAAAATTGTCAATTTCAATGTGAAGTAAAAACAAAAATGCATTTTTGAGAAGAAAAAACTTTAATTCTCCTTGACGGAGATTAAAATTGAAAGATCGATGTACACGCTTCGATTTTTGAAGAAACTGCACAGCTTTTCGAAAAGGATCGGCATGCCAAATTGTGAGCGCAAGGAATTTATTATCCTTCACGATTTTCGCTGTTGATGTCATTGCGGGTGGCAAATTCTTGAGATGCAGATACTTTCCAAGCCCCGACAAGCTTTTGCGATTATCTTCGGGAGATTTCACTGTGGAGGCATGTTGATACGCAGATGTCCTTGATGGCTCGAGAGCATATCAGTCTGACGTAAAGGGTTTTGGTAACGTACGCACATACGAAAGAGAAGGAGAGGAAAGGAGATGAAGCGCTAGAGGGAGAGCTTGCACCGGCATCGTGCGCCCACTGGAATGCTAACACTCGCATTAATACAAACTCGGCGTAATTAGTCGTGAGGGGGTGTGAGCTTAGAGTCACATGAGCTGTGACATGAATGCACAGTAATGCCAAATTCACCACATTGTGTTCCGAGAGTTTTAGTGCTTTTTATGCTATGTACCCCATCAAGTAATTTCTCTTGGTACATGCCACGTTGTTGTACATTATTCCTGCGTCATTTCTTACCTATAAAAGTTAAATTTGAGCTCAACGTAAAAAAAAATACTAAAATACTTGCCAATGTTTGATCGAGTGTATAAATAAACTTTGATCTTCGAGGGCTTCCTCATTGAGACGGGAAAAATTCCAGTTTTGAGAGAAAACCTGGAAAAACATTTAGCCAGGGAGGACGAAGTCAGTGGCTGCATTCCATGAGATTTTCCTTGAGTTTTTCCATAAAATAAGGAAGAAAAATTCATCGGAGTGTAGCTTTACTCTCTAGCGAAGAAAATATTATTTTCTATTTTATTTTTGTTTATTTTTTTGAAATATTAGCTTCACGGCAAGCTATTCTGTTTGAGGATGCAGCATTCAAAGGCATAGGGTTTTTCGCTTCTCGTGAGGTTTCCACATTGTATGGCTTAGCAGTGCTAGTAGATACGGAGCGTACCTTACGGCCACGCGTAATTGCCTGCTTCCTCGAATATCCTCGCCTTGATCTTCTGGACACACCTGGACTCACTTCTCCTGTATGCAATGTATAGATATGCATTTATTGGACAAACAAGTGTAGGTATTTGCACGTGTTTATATATAGATAGATATATGTTGATATTTCGTGAACGGCGAGTTACGTTTGTTGCTCGTTAGCAGATTCCTGGCAGCTCGTTTTGTCGAGACGCAGCGAATAAACTGCGTGTTCTTTGTTCGCGCGTTCACGATCTCGATTCGCGACAATTGCGCGCAGACCTTGGCTATTATTGGTCACATATGTTCCGTAGAGGCTTCGTCAAGAAACGTTGGTCGAAACACATCGCGCTCGACAATGAGCAATGGAAAGTATGGTTATTTTCGATTCATTTCATTTCATCGAATTAAATCTTTTTTTTTCGATTTTACGACGTCCCGACGTTTCGTAATATTGTGACAATGCCGAGTAGAAATAGTTCGAACCTGTTAAGTCTAACGTGACAGAATTTTATTCTTGAGTTTCTTCTTAAGGTATTGGAGCATCTGGTAACTCATAGGAGTCATTATAATTATTCGAGAGGGGACGTCTGAGTGATCGATGAACTCGTGCCAAGTTGTGGAAAAATAAAAACTATTGAAACTGGACGTGGAACAAGCTTGTTACGAGAATCTGTTCTGCGATCGGATTCAGGAGGAATCGAAGAGAAAAAATTACTCTTGAAGGACGAAATGACATGGCCACCGGGACATCGTCCCATCTCGGTGAGACCGTCAAGTACTACAAAGTGCGTTTGTGTGCAATTTTATTCTCAGGCATGGTCGCATAAGCTACAAAGTGTTGACCGATTTCTATGATCCCTGGGAAAAACCTCTCGTCGAAATTACGTCAGTGAATAATTTGTCTCCGTAAAACGACAAGAAATTCAATCAGCATAAAAAGTCTTACCGGATCGGTTGACACGAATAAATGAACCGATGCACGAACACGATAAACATCAGTGATGGATTTTTTTTTCTCCAGAAATTTGCACACGTGAATTCTATCCAGAGTTTTATGAGCAGACTGTATTTGTGATTAAATAGAGTTTTTTTTTTAAAATCTTTTTCTCAAAAACATTATCTTCGTGGATCGATGCACGAGCTCGGTCCTCGATACTCACATTTCACCGGCTCTCCGTTTCTTTCTGCCTAAGTACGTGTGCTGTAGCATTTAAACTTTTATGACACATTTATTATTCGAAAAAATTTAATAACGGCTCGAAGATTAGTATTTAATATAACCAAGAAAATTTTATAAAATTTGTTTACAAATCAAAACCTCTTTATTTTATTGATCAAGCGTTTTTTTTTTTTTTTTCTTATTTTTAAATCAAAACCTCACTATTTCGCCGATTACAGTACATTATCTATCCGCACACACACGCATTCACACATTGACTAATTGCACATATTTACGTGTTTTTACATTCTTTTTCTTTCTACAAATTTCGTTGATTTAAATTTCGGAGACTTATCTGATGTTTGATGTCGTCCGCGGTGGCTCCTGCCCTGGGACTGGGATCCGGAGTCGAAGGAGAACATTTTTTAATTCTTTTTCTCTTGAATAAGAATACTGATAGAGGACTGGCCAGTCTTTGTCGATGAGCTTGTAGGTAGATGACCGATCCCGTAGACGTCCCAGAGCAAAGAGGACCTCTTCTTACTCCAAATTATAGATTTCCATTCTGGATCTCCGATAAAAAGGGAGGGAATCTCCCACAAAAGGAATTTAGTCCTAGGTGAGGGCAAAGAATGCTTAGGGGGATTGATTTTATAATCAATCATGCGCAAGAAAGCTCGAAGGCGCGAGGACTTGGAAAATCTCGCATCTTACAGTGTGAATGGTCCAAACGCATTTCGTCGGATGTTTTTTTCGCACTTGCTCATGAAGAGCGAGAGACACCGATTAAATGACTTCTTCTGATACTTCTGATAGAGATTTAGTAAGACGGAGAGTTCGCTATTGATTGATGTCGCGGTCGGATTATTCTTTAGAAAATGAAGTGTTGGTGGATGGGTGTCGCTTAAGAAATGAGTCAAACAATCCTTTGATTTCAGGAGAACAAGGGATTAGGCGCATCGACGTCGGTCAGATTTTCGAGCTATCCCTCTGTTAATTCGTGATGGTAGGGCACCTCACGGGTGCTTCTGGATTCTGGATTGGAGCGTTAGTGAATTTTACGATGCATCGCGCTTTTCGGACAGTGTGTTTCTTTTGACCCAGTGGTCCAGTGGTCGCGCGCAGATTCCTTTGTATGTCCTAAGTAGGGGCGCCTAGTTCATGATTATTCGTTCCCTTATTCGGCAACAAGCAATTATACTAGACTTATTCTAAGAATTGTGTCGATAGAATTGATCCGTTTGAATTTGGAGTCGGAAAGGCGTATATCTCGATTTTGAGCTAGGATGTAACATTATTGACGAAGAATTGAATGAAATTATTGACAATGGGAATCGATAGCACGAAATATGAAGATCAAAGAATGAAAACAAGGTAAGATAGAATTGATTGTCGTAGACGAGACGTATCTCCCTTGCTTTTTTTTTCCTCTCATGCAAAAAGTGAAAATATAATTGCATATCCTTGTACATCTGGCACGAACGACTATTATTTATTAATGCATTATGACATTAAAATAGTAACTGTCTCGGCGGAAAGCAAAAGCTAAACCGCGAAGTGGCTTTTTCGTTGTCGCGGTGTTTCGTTATTCGTACTGGTTTCCGCAGGGCAATGCTACAGAGACGGTCTCACGAGTATGTGAGGAAGAAACGCAGAGGAGTCTGATGGCAGAGCTCATGATCCATCGCCTGCTCGAGTTTGGAGCCGCCTTTCCTACAAGCAAAACTCGTTGGTTGCGCGGCGCGACTTTCTTTGATGACTTTGTTCCCGTTTCCTTGGCTCGACGATACGCACCATCTGTCAAGCGTGATATGAGCCAAGACGAATAATGAGGAGGTATCCTGTCCTCCGTAGGGTGTGTTCATCATCAACGTATTTGTTTGACACAAGCACGTTTTCTTTAACTTTGCCAGGAATTTCTCTATCCTCGAATGCGGTTATGAATTATTACCGCAAAAGAATAAGACTGTAAAGTAATTTAAAGCCTTCCCTTAAACTCACCAGATATTTCTATCGCTGCCACTAAGAAACTTACACGATTCGACGATAAGCCCCACTTTGCTTTTTACGCCCACAAACGTGCTAATGTTTCGTTAGATTCAGCCTTCAATCTTCTCTTTCCTCGTATCATTTCATCCTCTCTTCACGACGAAGCTTGCCAGTATATTGCTTTACTAAACGTCCTGTCAACGTTGCAAGTGGCCCGATCTGTCATCAACACGAGCTTTGCATTCCATTCAGAATTAACACGTTTGCAAGCAGTCTACGTATATACAGACGCACCATCTCACAGGAAGACACTTGCAGCAGTCTCAGACATCATAGGCGGTTACCACGTGCATCACTTGTGTGTCCGGATCGTGTGCACGTCACAAATAAAACGTTCTTCTCTTTCATCTATTTTCAATATGATTGAATCATCTGTTTTTTGACGAGCTTCTCAAAGCGGAAGAAAAATATTTAAAAAACTCGCCACTGAGAAAAATTAATTTTTCATTTGGCTCAAAGAATGATTTTTGAGGCTCGCACATCCAATTTTGACATCACATCAGCAGTTGCCGTCAGACCAAAGGAAAAAAATTCCTCATCTGGCAAACACCAGCAACGCCTTTTGCAACAAGTCAACGGGTTTTGTTTTGGACAAGGACGTAATCTCGTTTGCGGCTTCGGATTTTTAATATACCGCGAGACCCCATATCGGAATGGTCAAGCGTCTAGTTAGTTTCTTCGGAAAAAAATAGTCGTCGCACACTCTGGAACATTAACAGATTTCTGAGATGGTATTCTTGTCTTCGATCCTTCGATATACCAGTTGATACATATTTATTGGGATTGTTACTTCAAGATGGGAGTCTGTACTCATGGTGAGCCCAAAAGAATGGATTTAAAAAAAAGTAAACACAACTGATACCCGTATGTTTAGCTATATATAGCAAAATGGGATGAAAATGATATAGAGATTGCTGTAAGGTAAGCCAATGTATGTGGTCACGATGTGAGTCACATGCAGATACGCATGGAACGAATGCTCTTGTGTACATCGCTCCTCGACTAGAAATCTCCCATGGGATGGCATATCCTGCACACACATACACAATACTCACACGCACATTTATAGGAATATACAAAGCATCGTTCGCTCGCATAAATGCAAGAGCTGTCACATTGAGCATTCGAGACGGGTCCCTCTTAACCACGGATTGCTTTCAATGTCGGTCTCGTGGCTTTTATGCACTCTGTACTACCTAGCTCTGCAAATACCCAAGAGTCCGTACTGTCTACTTTATTCTTACACACACTCACACTTCCATATGTTTAGTAAGAATTTTCGAGTTCTGTCTGTTTGAATTTATGGCTCGGATACGTAATAATTATTTGGATTTATGGAAATTGCTTTGTTCAAAAAACGGGTTGTTATGTTTATTGAAATCCGTTCGTAGGTTTGAATTGTTGGAAATCAATACGTTGAAGTGTGTAAAAAAAATACTGAATTTTAATTTCAGCGAAATAAAATATTTTGCCCTGGAAGCCTGGTTTGTTTAATTAGACCTATGGCTTCATTAAAAACGTGAATCCATTTCTAATTTTGAGAGAGATTGCGGTTCGCGATACTAATTAATAATCAAGGCTTCCCTCGGGTTATAGTGGCGAAATATGAGAAATTCAATTTTCGGTGCATTGGCTGTAAATATCAGGCAATAATGACAAATACTTCGAAAGCAAGAATGATTATTGCAGGGGAATTGCTTCGATGGAAGTATCGAATTCCCGATAATTGTCGGCATGATGATTCTGTAATTTTGGCTCAAATGCATCAAAGATTAATTGACCTGATAGAAAAGCGTATTGCAATGAACCCAAAGTTGATCAATGCTCGCATTCATTGGAGCACATTCATGAAAAATCGAAATTGACATTTTTCGTTAAAGAGAAAAAAAAATTCGATTTAAAAATAATACCAAAAATAAATTTGATTGAAAGGCTCGAATTGAGGAAAAGCCTCAAGTAGACGAATAAATGGGCAATGAATTGTCAAAATTAGCTCACGAACTATGGGAGTCAACAAATTCTTTAAAGAAGTGATTCATGAAAAAAAAAAACTAACCAATTACAAAATCGCCGCTTCCTACGTTTCAAATATAAATTATGCAATTATTGTTTTAACTCGCGTGACTTGAACAAACATATGATGTTTTGAGCGACGTAGGTCTCGCATCAACACCGGTCCAAAGTTCCAAGTAAATGACGATCGCTGTCGTAACTGTGAGGAGTTTCATTGTAGCAAAACGAGCCTAATACATGCAGAGTGTCGTTTCCACGTTATACACGAACCGTTGGGAATAATGATAACGTTGCGATACAATTTAACGCTGATGAGAGGCAATTCTCGAAGCTGATAATCGCGTTCTTCCATCCGGTCACTCAGTATTACGACTCATTCGCACAATAAATACGAATTGCCACCAACTATGACGCCGAGTGATTAACAGATCGTCGTTGTAGCTCGTTCGGTGTGTTTCGTTACATACGAATCGTTCAGAATATTCATAACCGCGGGCATCGTGTGCAGTTTGACAGTTTAACAGAAGTACAAGCTTGGCAATGAGAACTTATATATTTGTCATTTTCATTGTGGCGTGTATCCTCGTCCAGGTATGAATCGATCGCTATATTTTTTAACACTTAATCATCCAGTACAATTCGGTCACAATTAGTTGGTCATAATAATTATATTCTCCTCATTCTTCGCAGAAAATTATGAATATACTTTCATTCATGAAACTTATTTCATTTATTGAATGAATTTATCGGTTAATTTGCTTATTATTTATGATTTATTTATTATTCATTCATTAATGGAAATATGAACACAATATTCAACAAATTCTACAAAACAGGCCATGCAACTGAATTGCAATTGATTCGTGGCAGAGTGCATCGCCTTATTATACTTGTTTGCATTCGGCAATGCGTTCACGCAAAAATCTTGGCCAAAGACGATGCAAAGTGTCAACGAAAAAATGTTTAATTTTATTTCGTCAATCAACTTTGCCACGAACTGGCAGTTTCATTCTATGACGCGTATAATGACGAACGAAACATTTTTTTTTTGAGGTCATCGTAATCTTTGATCTTTAGCTTTAAAAAATATGTGCCATGTTATCAATCGTGAACTTTGCGTACCCCACTACACAGCCTTGTGAATAAATCGAAACGGAATCCGTTTCGTAATTATCAATCAATGTGAATCAAAAAACGTATAACATGATAAGAATATTCAATGCTCGAGTAGAATCAATCGATGGACGGAGAGAAAAGTCTTGAAAAAATGGTGAATAATCCGCAATAGTATCAGGGTCACTATATCGTGTCATATCCGTTGGTTTTATGCATGAACCTGCTAATGAAAATTGAATCAACGACATAGTCGATAATCCAAGTTGACGAAATAGAAATGATAATGAAAAAAATGATTGTTTCTTTTAGGGTATCGCATCAGCACCACAGGATGATCAGCAGCAGGATATGGGGAAGGAAGTTCTTGAAAAAATAAAGGAAAAAGCACAAGAATTCATGGGGCATGTGCAGGAATTTGCAGCAAAAGGGATGGAATCAGTGAAGGCAGCAATAAACGATGCAAAAGAATCGGCTCAACAGGCAGCCCAACAGGATGCATAAATGGGACGCGACTGGCTCGAGCATGGCGCAGACCTAGTCACGAATACATTGGATCAAGCTGCCGAAGAAAGAAGAAACGGCAGTGAATTAATTTTGACTAAGCGAAAAGATTGCTTGTCTTTGACGAGGTAAATGGGATAAATCGGTAAATGCTTGTAGTCATTATCAACGATCATAGCACTCCATGTTAACGCGAAGTATCTGGATAGATTATAAAAATAAAACTCAAGCAGCACGTCTAACAATGTGTAATAAAAATGAAACAATTAAAATTAACTGGAATTGCGGCATTGATTACGTCTCTCGGACGGGTTTTCTCGCACAAGATTCGTCGTCACAGTCGCGGGAGCACTAATTGCATATAGGAATTTTGCGTTAATGACAGACGAGTGTTTCGAGATGCGGAAGTTGTCGAAATGCATTTGGTTTCGGAGAGGTAGTTCGAAAGGACTCTCGATCGCATAATTACTTGCCTGCTCTCATACTCTACGATGGATCTACGGCGGAGTGTGTGTATGTCTAGAGGCAGACGAATATACGTGGTGGTAATATTGGCCTCGTGTATTGGATAGGATTGCGTATCAAATGCAACGGAGAATTCCAGACGGTTTCAAGCACACGAATGCTTCCGCAAAAGCGCCGCACCTGAGTGCACCTGCGGAAAGCGTCAGTCCGGTAGGTTAATTCGCTCACGCATCCCTAAACGTCATGAGAGGCGCGATCGAGAGTGCGACAAGCTCACGATCGAAGGTGGAGTTGACGGTTGTTCTGGAGGGCGTATCGTTGTTTCCCGGAGCTGTATGCGGCTCCACGAATATACTGGGAAAGAATTCTCTGTGGGATCTAGTTTACGCGAGGTAAGGGGAGGGCTCGTATTGCCGCGATAAAACAGAATCGAAGTACGATACGCAACCCGCGGAGTGTAGGCATATCATAGGAGTGGTATCGGTGTATGGAAAAAAGATTAGTACGAATGGGGCAGAGTATCTAGCGCGGGGAGAATAAGAATGGAGAATGAGGCAAAGCTGAAAGTGGAGAGGGAAGCGGAAAAGTAAAGGACACTGCGAGCTCGTGGCCTCGTTAAAAATGCACGCGTGACGAGGTTCTTTGCGAGGCGGGAGATTCTCGGCCCGGTTGGCCGCGTGTGCATACGCGCACTGCTTCGCACAGTCTGGTCTCGTTAGTAATTGAGAATATACCCTGGAGTCTGGAATGAAACGGGACGAGAAGCGTGTAGCAATAACGTGCGTGAGTTTACACTGTTCCCCCCGCCCGTTGAGCTAGTGCCGTTCGCGACTCACCAAGGGTGCACCAAGGTGTTTCACGACCCCTGCTTGCCAACCTATTAACGCGGTTTGGTACGAATCAGCTGAGCAACGGCACCCAGAGAATTGTTGTTAGTGCACCACCGTCGATGCACTCTTCAATCTTCGTGCCACGATTCTATGGGACCATCAAGTGCAATAAAGCATTGTCTTCCCTCGAAAAACAATGCCTCGAGTGTCTAGCGATTCGATCAATTCGCAGTCTATCAAGAAATTCATCGTCCCACATCTTGGAGATACTTTTTAGAAATCCTTAATCATGACATTGAGAAATACACTTTCCATATATTCTGACAGTCATTACATAACTCTATTTTACGTCTTATTAACAAAGCACAACGCACCAGGCTAATTACGTCGACTGATGATTTACAAATCGATTCGATATTCACGTTCAATCAAGTGTTTCTCAATTGATTAGCTCAGTCCTCATTGTGGACTGTTGAAAATAATTAATACACATTGCTCTTTGATAATGACGATCGATAAATCCCACTTAATTTCTCCAAATTGAAAAACAGATTATTTATTCAACGCTACATAACAAAAACATTGAGTTGCACTCAGTGCTGATCGATATATTTCGAGAACTTCAGAAACTTTTGATTAGCCCATGAAATTATTCATTGAATAGCCTCCAAAGATAATTAATTAAAAATCATTAACCATGGCATAAAAATTTAATTGGAAATTATGCTCGGTCACGAAGAGTCGTCTTCAAAATTCCTCATATAATTTCGCAATCTATTTAATGATCCTAAATGTTGTTATTCGTGCAGAGTTACAGAAAAAAATGGAGAAACAATCCGCGGTTTAGTGGAGGGCCACAGAATTTCTCGTAGAGCGCGGAGGGAACCCGCCTTGATGGGTCGATCCAAAATGGTCGAGGGTAGCCAATAATTTTACGTGGATGCCCGCGGACTTCCCGGAGGAGTTACAATATATTGGTCGGTGCGGAACGGCTAACCGGAAGGGGAAACCGTCAATCATACGACTAAGTTACATTCAGACTACCAAGTTCCAAGAACATACACGCAATAAGGCTTCCGATCAGAAAGGCGTTTCGCTAATATTTTCCAACGATGAAAATCAATCTCCGAAGCCTTTCGGGTTTTACGTCCCACGTTATATAAACATATATATATATCGTTTTTATGGTATGAGTCGTTTTACTATTCGACGAACTATTTTATGGACTCTCTTGGTCGAGGAGGATTCTAAAATGTGTTCTACCATGCCCCGAATCGATTTTTTCATAAATAACGTCCAACACCTGTATGCAAGCTCTCGCTTTACATGCTGCACGAAAAAAAAAGAAAAAAAAAGCGCCAGGGAGAGAGGGAGAGAGTGGTTGAAGATGTTCCTTCGACTGCGTACCACTCACGAGGCGGAAAGCGAAGGTAAATCTTTTAATCCACCGTCCCGAAAATCATTTAAACGCCGATAACCCGGCTGTGCGAATTTTGGCCTGCTCCAAAAATTTCACTAAAGCGTTCGCATCTACCTCAGAACCTGCCACCCACGCTAAGCCATCAATATGCATGCCGATACCGGACTAAGCGGTCACCCAACCAAGTACTGACCTTATCCAGGAACGAATTGCTTAAAAATATAAATTCACTCTACTCTTATAGTAACTTTTGTATCTCAAGGTATAAATTTATTTTTCATCGGAGTCTATGAACTTTATATTGCCAATTCGACTCTGCGAAAAGTGAATCAAACTTTTGACATATGTACCGACTTTGTCGTTTCAAGAACGCGACTCTTTTTCCTTCTTTTTTTTTTGTTGCGAATCTCTCGTACTAACTACTTTGCGGCGTTCTTATCGACTTTCAGCGCTTCGAATTTCTGGCACACATTCCAAAGTGAATCCGCACCCTCCGACGAGAGAAAATTGAGTATATATTTTATTTCTTGGTACATTTTTCTTGCAGCATCCAATTTTCTTTGCTCTTACAATTGGGAACATCGACGCACAGTGATGAGCACAAGTTTACTGGAATCGTCATATTTTATTATTTAACTCAGATTTTAACGGCTTAATTTGCTTTCACGTTTTTCATCGAGTTACACTTATTATATATTTTTTCAAAGATGAAAAGTGCAGTAATTGCGAAGATGGTACACTTGCAAGAATAAGAGAAGGAAATAAAAAGAGGAGACTCTGGCCTGCACCATGCCTAGCATCGGTCTTGAACGCCTGGAATTTTATGAGCTGTTTTACGCGCGATCATTAACGCTCGCGGGAAAAGACGAGAATCCCTGTTATACGCTCACCAACGAGAGGGAAAGAAGAGGACGAGGAAACGACAAAAATGAGAGTTTAGCGTAGCGCGAACAGCCGGTGTCTTCTTCGAAAACCATGTGGAACCTTAAGTTCCCTTTTTTCTTTCCCTCTCATGTTCTCTTTTTCTCTCTCCCTCGCCCTCTTTGCCAGTTTTTCTTACAGCAAAGACGATATCCGTCCTTCTAGAAACGAGAGATCGTTAACCCGTTTTTACGAGGTGTGTATACGCGTTTCAGCTCCTTCTCACATATCCACTGCTTTGACTTTGCCAAAGCGAGTGATAATGAAAATTCCACCTTAATGAAACATCTCCTAAACGCTAGTCTGTGAGTGTCGTCCTCGCGAGTTTCCTAGGTTTGTCAGATATTGCGTCAATATTTTGTTTTTTCCCTTAATATACGCTAAACACACTTAAGGACATACAATCATTTTATTCGATTCATTATTACGTTTTTTTACCAATATCAACTCTCCATTTTGTTCTGAGAAACTCAACGATTCAGCGAATAATTTTAATTGTCACTGATTTTCCTTCGACACTTTTTTTTAAAGAATTTTTGGCCACTCTCGGTAGTTGATAAAGAAAAATTTCATTTTTCAAAACTTCCAAATATTTTGTATTAGTTGGGCAGATTGAGGAAAATCAACGTCATGGCTAAAGCGCTGCCCCGCAAGTCTGGCGAGTAATTTGTAAAAGTTGAGAATCGTGTGGTCGAGAATCATTGTGGACTTTGAGAATGAAAAAAAAATTTATCGTCATCGTGTATCACGTCGGACTGTCGGTAAAAATAAAACAGAAAAATGGCAACGTACAAAGCTACGTACAGAGATAGAAAAAAAAAAAAAAAAAAAACATACGTGCGGGCAGAGAAGGACCTTAATTCTTGCTGCGACAACTTTAACGACTGTGAGAGGATAAACACGTACGGCACGCGGTGGCTGTTCACTTGGTAAGATCCCGAGGTCTACCAAGTCTTTTTGCCTCGGACATGCCGCCTTGCTACATCCATTTTGCACTGTGCTTTCCCGTAGACCACCATAAGTTCAGCATCTATAATTCATGTAATCAATTGGCGAGCTGGGCGATAACTTGAGCTCCGCTGACGCTGTTTTACGAGCGTGCGCTCCTTTCCCTCTTCTCTCCATCCTTTTCTTTCACATTTTTACTCCGTCTCTCTTCTCCTCCATGTAAGGAGACATCGTAACATGAAAATGTAGTAACACCCACTCTTCGATTCAACTGTTGCTATCGGCAGGACCAAAACTTTGTAAGTCTTGCTGCAGTCAATTCCAATCGACAGCTCAACCGTCTTTTTTCTCAATTTCTCGGACAATTTCATTTCCAGATTCAATATATCATTGAAAAATCTCACCGAAACAAAAATCAAAGACACGCTGTCCAGAAAGAATTTCCGAATTCCAGTCTTTGCACTGAGAAAACGATTTATCGGTCTGAAATCAACATTTTTTAATAGTTGATAAATGAATCATTTGATAATACGTCACCTTCCTTGATAGCAAATGAATTTGATGACCATAAACATCTACTGAGTTAAGGGAAATAAAAGTGATCGAACAAATCATTATCTTGCCAATTACCTTCGTCATAACAAAGATATTTTTTCACCAGTTAACTAATTTTGTAACAGTTGATGAACGTTTAGGTAAAAGTACCAACTAAAAATATTTTTTTATTATGAATAAACTGTTTTCTCAGTGTAAGAATAAAAGCCTCGACATTCCGAAGTAATTTTCAATCCTCGTATATCCTTCCATCGGCACCTCCTACGAATATATCCAAGTGAATTACGCCAAAATTTTGTATACTCGCGTTTTTCGGAGTGTCAGTATTCAAGGACATAGAAAAAGTACAAAAATAGAGTGAGACGTTAACGAGAATTGTGGTAGACATTGCTACAGCGAGTAAAAGAAAATGGAAATGCTAATGTCGTATCTACATTCGTATCTTGGGAAAAGCAGAGTCGTGCCAATGCAAATTGAAGAATATACTTCAATGTCTTGCTGTTGTAAGGAAGAACAGTAAGGAATATATACAAGTGAATGTTTGAAGAGCTTCTCCTTAATGTTGCAGTACATTCTCATCCTAGGAGCGGCAGAACGAAGAACTCACTTATAAAAATCTCGCGAACGTTCTAATTACACCACGATCGTCTTTCGTATAATGGCCAAATTTTTTCGTGTTGATATTTTCGAAGCCAATCGGAAAGATTGACAACATTTATTCTGCGCCAATTGCACAAGCGAGAAGAATGATGGATTATTTGAGGACAATCTGTTTCTCTGTCTGTATGTATATACGTTGCAGGTCAGACGGCTGTTCTTTATGCTCGCATAATATTTCGCTTAAAATGATTGCGAGGAAGGAAATTCGTAACGCTTGAAATTATTGCGTTTAGCCAAAAGGCAGGAGGAAATGTAAACTGAAAATTTAATGAATCATAGAGCTCAAGAGGAGACATTAAATATAACGGATGATGTATATTATGGAGAGGCTGAATCTCCGAGTGGTGCATTGCAGTGGCCAGCTAAACGGATAATCGATATATACACAAGGCGTCAACTGAGACTTCCCTTATCGAATTTACAGCAACGTTTTTCCGGTTTTCATAAAGCTCAAGATATTTATGTATGCGGCTATGTAAATATGCTACGTATATACTGAAGGGGTATATAGTTTTATTAACGGCTCAACGATAGTGACAACGACGGGTTACATGGCACGAACATTTCGCCTAATTGACCTATTTTCGCGAGACATTTCTATATCTTCGTTAGAACCGACAACCCAGCAGAGGGCTTGTATAATATGTGGACATGGAAGAAGCCTCCACTCGGTCACGTTCACTCCCACTTACGCTGAGCAACCGATAGATTAACGATAATGACGAAAGGCATCTACTTATAGAGAGTTTTCTGTTTTTATTGTTTTCCTCACTCGGTTATAAATTTGATGAAGCAAAAGCGACGCAAGATTTTTTCACAACTAATTATTGGTTTCATGACAGTTTTCTTTTCTACGGAGCACAAAAATATACAAAAATGGTAAACAAATTTTATGGCAAAACGATAAAAATGATCTGCATCCATTTATTAATCATATTGAAAGTTCCAAAATCCAAAAATCGGAAAAAAATTGTTAAATTTGAAAGTTTTCAATTCTGTTCGAATTGATATTTTTAAGAGGGTAACGGGATTAGATTTTCAAATTCTACACATGAGAAGATCGTCTGAAATTTAATGTTAAAACAGATCGAGAGAGTTCGATTGAAAATTCAGAGTCTCGAAAATTTTGGCTGTCGTAAGTGTATGGTTTTTTATTTCGCGGTTGTATTACGTGGTTCGTTCAAGTGCTCTGCGTTTTTTTTTTTTTTTCGATTTTTGGCCAACCCGCTTTCACTTCGACCCTTTCCGCGCACTTTACTTAGCGCGGCTAAAACCGAGGTATTTTACGTTAAGCCAGAACGCCAGTAGCAGTGCTCGTCGGAACCTCCTCGTTATGGGAAACAAATCAGGCAGTTATTTTGCAAGGCCGCTAATGGTGCTTCGACACGCCAGGCGTGCGAGAGACGGAGATTCTCTCGCGGTCAGATGGGTTTGGACCCTTTATATTCTCCTTCTTTATGCGGTTGCATGGAAACACATGTATACGCAAGTCTAACGGCTACGAAATACTGGCTGGACTGGGCGATCCCATTTTCTATACGACATTGCCAAACTATTGAAAAATTTTCGTATCCCGATGAGGCCCAGAGTATAAAACATTTATTGAGTTCGAAAAGGGTCGCCGCATCAAAAATTCCATATAATCAATAAATTAACCGATGGCGATCGATTCGGCGTATGAAATCTGAATTCGGTTGTGCGATCGCTCGAAAGTGGGTTGAAAAATGACAGAGCCAGGCTCGCGAGAACATCAGGCAACTGCTTTTGCAAGAATAATAAAAAATGCATATGAGAAAAAAAAATGTACTCTTTTTTACCGTCATCAATAAAATCGACATAATATACACATTTTTCAGAGTTCATTTACTATTCGTGGAACCACACTGGCTTTTGATAATACTTCATTGATCCGGGGAGGCAGGGAATAATCGATTAAATTCCCTAGAAATACAAAATGGCTCAACGAAATTCTGAATCAAATTCACGGTCGAGCATTCAATCGCAAATGAAATATTTGACTCGAAGTAGAGATGAGTTAAAATTCGAAACTAATGGAGCGACAGAATTTAGGGGTTTATAGCGAGGACCGATAATTGAATTGGCTCGTTTTTACGGAGATGTGAATGGAAAATTAAACATGAACAAGATGAAACATATTTAGGAAGATCCGAGCGGAATATCGAAGTGCTAAGTGGCGCCGCAGGGTCGAACCTACATTGAAATTGAGTGACCGTCTGAAAGGTGATATATATGAAGGAAGGAATCCGACCAGAGGATTGATAGCAAAGGACATCCGAGTCGTCGGAGGGGTAGATGAGGGAAAGTAAGGGGTTGCAGTTTATCGAGACTCGCTCGTCATAGTCCACGTGTCTCTACAGTCTCTTTTCGCTTGTATTCGCGTGCATGGTTCTATACGTTTGGCTCTTCGGTGGGATCCTTATACTCGTCCAGAGTGCGTGGTGCAGCACCAGTAACGAGGATATTATGTGACACGAGAGGATCTTGGAACGTTCTCCTTTCGTGACATCCCAGAATCCTGCAGCATTTGTGGACCATGCAGCAAGTGTTCGCCCCGACACGAGGAGATGCTTCTCGAGTGGTTGTGTGTATGTGCAAAAGGGGAGAGAAAGATGCTCATATAGAATAGAAGTGGGTGAAGTGAAGCTGCTTGCACGCGAGCTGAAAATTACGGTTTCATGGACGAGAGCCAGGTCAGGTACGTACCTACGAAGGTGATAAACGATCCTCTCTCTCTCCCTCTCTCCTTGTCTTTTTCTAACGCGATTGCAAGCCCCGAGCGACAATTCTCCTCCCTCATCGTTTCGTTGTCCGCCACATACGATCTTCTCGTTTTCTCCTATTTCCCCGACAATTCTCCAGCGATATTTAAACGGAACATCGGCAAGCACCTCGCCCCTCGTGCGAATGACGAAATTTATTGCCATTTCGCCCTTTCAGTCCTCGCGTTAATATCTAATTGCACCAAATTTCGAAGATATATCTGGTCACACATGCAGGAACATTATATCGGATGGCTGTGCTTCGATCCTTTCAAAACGTGTGACCATGCTAAAAAAACCCATACACGTTTGTTAAGGGTGTAGGGTCATGAAAGGTCATCAATCCGGATGAATCAATCAATAACGAAGGAAAAGGGCTTTGCGATACCTTTTGAGGAAGTAAATATCATAAAAATAACAGCGTCGTGCAGGACTAATTCTTCCGACGTGTGGGAGCAACGGTTAGGAAGACCAAGAGTCTCAGAAAGGGTAAACTCCCCAGTGTCTGAAGCTTTACTTCTGAGGGTTGCTGCGAGTCCTCCCGCGCCGCGTCAGTTTAATCACATTATCTACTCCATTAGCGACTGACTGTCTCGGCCTAAAACTTGACTAGCTTTTGATTGTCTGCGTGTTCTTGTCTCGCGTGTCTCTCTTTCTCAAAGTTGCTCGTATACTTATCCGAAAGGTGGGGAATCTCGTGGAAGACAACGGTTAATTGTAATTGACGAGCGTAACAAGCGACTTTGTAACTATTCCTCTTCGTCGCAACTACTGCTAATTTTGGTGATTCATCTAAAAAGACAATAATAATTGTTTTTCATCAATTGACTGTCGAAGTATTATTTCAACTATTTTTAGAAACTTTATTTCTTTCAAACAAGCAAGGCTCGTTATTCCTTGAACGTTGCGAAGGATATTGAACAGCGCAAAGTTTTTTCAATTTGACAATTCATCACGGAGTCACGGACAGATTTTAATAGCTCGAAATAAATTGTCCGTTCTCTCGGTTGTCGTTAAAGGACGCTGAAAAATAATGGATCGCGGAAAAAAACGAAGAGACAAAATGGAAGCAATGACGGGGATTGAAGCTTAAAATTTCGAAATCTGTGTGTTTTCCACCGAAGGGAATCGTTGGAATGTAAAAATTCAATGGCCTTGTAACTGCAGTCGTTTTCGACCTGTTTGCGTATTTCTCTCATCGTGGCTCATCGTACTGTCCCTCTCTCTCTCCCTCTCTCTCTCTCTCTCTCTCTCTCTCTCTACAACGTTCGTCCTCACTATTTATCGGGTTGCTCGTATGTGCAGACCTCTCGGGAATATATATGCTTGTGTACACGGTGTCCAGCAGAATCATAAATTCACAAAAGGGACGAGAATCCGCAAAGGGCTGGAATGGAAGGGATGCAGGATTATCGAATAGACCTTTGAACTATAAACACACACATGCGTATAGATGCATGTGGCTTTACGTATTCCGTGCAGCATATATTCTCCGCCAGCAGATTCAAGTAATGTCTGAATATTGCAAAATTTATCCAGAATCCGGGGATTAAATCAATGCGAGATTTATCAGAAGGGTGGCGCTGATTTGATTGAAAATCTAAAGTAAAAAAAATCCGTTCATGTGATTGAAAAGTCGATAAAAGTTCATTCCATCGTACCAAAACACGCACGCATCAGGCACAATATTTCATCGAATTTGGAACTGATTAATGAATAGTAATCCCGTTGAGATTTGAATACGTCATGAGAGATTTCGAATTACTCCACTCGAGAGGGGAATTTTTTATGAAACCTTTCGATACTGCAGTAAAACAATATTACAAATCCCAATGAAATTACAATTCGAGAATCCGATATGTCGGCAATTTCCAGCCTAAATTTCACAGCAAATGAAGGAGGGAATTTTCGGAAGGAAATACTTAACGATCGACATTTATATTCTCTGTTTTGTGAGTCTGACGTGGCTCAATGAAGAGCTAAAACCGTTATTATGTTCATTATTCATTACAGCCTCTGACTTGCTCCCTATCGAACGGTTTTTCTTCATTTTTATGTATTATTGAATCACTGAACTCGGATCAAGCGATCGCCATCTTTGTTATGTATATTCGTATGGATAGAACGAATTAACTGTGCAGTATAGTTGAACTATCGTCAAGTGTCTCGATTATTCATGCAAGAAGAGGTGGGCGTTACCGGACGAGTAAGTATTTCCGTCACGCGAAAGCTCAACTTCCATTCCTCCTGTGTTTATCGAATGTCTCACGAGACCAAGGGATATTCTGGGTGAAGGAGCAGGAAAGCGCAGGGTGAAAAGGACAGGGCACGAGCTCCGCAGTACCGTACTGAGTGCCCAGGACTCTACGACTCGATTGAGTCCTCAACCTCCCTATAAACCCACCCCTTTAAACCCGTGCAAACATTTCGCTCGATAGAATATTATGGGAGGTACCTACTCAGCCTCCTTGTGTATTCTCTCTCTCTCTCTCTCTCTCTCTCTCTCTCTCTCTCTCTCTCTTACTATATCAATGTGTTCGTTCGTGTATATTAGGCCTGAAATTCGTGCAACGCTGCACAAACTGTTCTCTGCCTCATATATATATATATATATGGATCATTTGTTTTCCCATTGTACAAAGGGTGTCCTGAATGTTTCCATCGCGGAACCACCAAACTTTTGACGCAATGCGAAAAATGAATCATCGCCATTCAGTCACGCGTCGGCTTTTGAAACATCGAGGTATTTTTTGGAGACAAGAAAATCCTCCGTTTCCCAAATTTTTCTCTTCGAATTCGAAATAATATTCGAAATGATGGCGATAATTATCGTTTCCGAAAAATGTGTCAAAATGTTTAGCATTTATGTAGGGAAGAGGCTGTAAAATGGCGACGATGCTAATGACGCCGCTCCATCGGAAGGCAAGGAGGCGACGTCTCGATGGGATTGTATCAGCCACTAGCAGAAGGGACCGAAATAGCGTTAATCATCAAGCCCATTAGTGCTCGTTGAAATCCTGAGCTGGAAATGCCGCTGTTTACAAGATCACGGCCCGTTGCTTAATACAATTCTAAGAGAACATCAACGTCGTACTGAGTAGCAAATACACATGCACAGGCAGCCGTCTTGAGTCCTTAAAATCGTGTGTTACATCATCTGTAATTATAATTCACGATGGTCGTTTATTCCTTGCTAATCCGCGTGCGCTTGATTTTTATTTTAAGCAAAGAATCGAAACAAATGTCAAAATTTACCGAAAACGTGGGTGACTTTTTGAAATCGTTTTATTTCTCTGTTTGGATTTCTGGCTTTTCTCTCGGTCGAATAATTTTTTGATCGGATCGCATGAAAATGTTCTCAGTCATCGTCTTTCGATAAAATCAAATCAATTTTTAATAGTTTTTTTTATTTTGCAGTTTCAGTTCAATTTTCAAAGGATTTGGACTGTAACGTGAAATTTCACATTTTTCATCACATTTTTCGGATTAGTTTTCCGCTTTTTTGAAATGCATGTTTCGCAGTAGCACAAAGTTCTAAATGAACTGTAAAAAATAAATGAACGAAGAGAAACGTTCGGGATTTACAAGATTTTACGAGTTCTCGTTATCGAGTGTAAGGAGATTTGATAAGAGAGGCAGAGAGGAAGAAAGAGAGAAAGGAGGTGGATGAGGAAAAGGTCAGATGCTCGTAAGAGTTTCTCAACCATTGGTAAAGGGGTCGTCAGGATAACCCTTCGCCGAGTCGAGCATAATGCCCTTGAGTTCCTGATGCGATTTCACTCATCCAAAAGGGCCTTCGCAGTTCTCTCGACTCCAATCTTCGCGTCTCTCAATTCCACGTTATCGCTGACTTCTCTCCTTCAATGCTGCAAGCGCTACTTCACCTAAAATGTTTACGGTCCTCTACTTTCCCTCATCAGATTGTATTTCCCTTTTACTCACTCAAAACCTTTTAATGATATTGACGCACTCAGCAATAATTATACAAAATCTCCTTTAATAACTCTGCATGGTCTCCAGCGATTTCGAGAAGCAACTCTTCATCATAGTATATATTCGTCAAATCATAGTGAGAGGGTTCGGAATGTCTTTGATGTGGGTGGGCAGCCAAGGAGGAAAGCTCTACGAACATCCCTGAGTGGGTAAACTAGGTTAGTATATCCGGACTTGCTCAGAAAACTTTGCCCAAAATGTCAAGCGCCGCAGTCAAGAACTCGGAACGATTCTTCTAAACTAGCCGATTGACTTTTAATAAAAAATTGCAACGATCTTTGTTACCAGATGGTATAAGGATAGTTACATTTTTATGTCAAAACTTTCGACGCAATGCTGAAACGATAAAACCCCAAGGTCCCCAAGAGTCATTGGAATTTCTAAGTGTCTCTACGGAAATTTAACAAACTGGCTATATTTTCGTTGAGACTCAAGATTCCAATACATTCCTCCAATTCAGAATCTCGCAGTTCTTACTCAGTACAGATACGCAACAAAATTCATTCCGAAACTTAAATTACATCCAGGCGTGTGCATGAATGACAGTCCGCGATGCTCAAGTTTTTCAGGAGATCGATCAAGGCGCCTCAAGGTCCATGCAACGCAGCGGTAAATGGAAAAATAAATGTAAAACGTATCAAAGGACTACTGGAGGAGACACGAGTGAAAAATCTCAATAAGCAGAGATATCGTTTTCATTTCCTTAAATTTTCAATGTCTCTATCACTTTTTTGCAATGAGCTTCGAAAAACCTTCGGGAAATTGAGTGTTTCGGAAATTCCACCAACTCGAAGCAAAAAACTAGCTCCTCTGGATTAACGTCTAACCACGCAGTGTCTTTAGCCTTTCAGTTATCAATGCACAAAATTTACTGATTTCTCGAGTGACTACCAACAGTCATCATTTCCCATTCATTTTGCAAGTGCCTGTACCGATATACGCGCTGCAGGATAGGACGAAATGGGAAGAGGACTGACGCCATTGAAACAAGAGGATTCTGATAATATGCATAGTGTCTTGGGAACTCAATCTCGGTGAAACGTTCCTCTCGTTGAGGCTTTCCTGACAACGCTGCGATGTTGTCGACGGTATTCTCACCCTTTCGGTCTTATCAACCCTCTATCGTTCTTAACATATACACGCAGAGGCTATTCTATGCCGAATGAGACTAAACTTTAGTCCGCTTGTTAAAATTTCTCTAGGAAATGGAACACGTTGTTCAAAACGTGTAACAGTTCTCGGATCTCCATTACATTTTGGAAAATTACCTAAAACCGCTAGTAAAACAGTTCATTATATATTTTTCTTCTTTTCTTCGAAGCAAATCTGCTCGAGATTGTGAACGAAATATATACCAATCGACTTGGTTCGTGCTTCGTCGGACTGCATTCAGTGCGCACGTGTTTTACTCATTTTCTCAGCAATCTCCGTTTTACCGTAATGCGCGTAAAAAGTCCTCTAGAAATTAGTTTACAAAGATTCTCCCTGGTTATCTCGACACGCTGTGAAAAATGATGCACCAAATAAAAATCGTTGAGGTTCGAACTTGAGGCTGTTTGGTACGAAAGCCTTGAATATATATATATATATTTCTAGGCAGAGGCGGAGACGAGAGGAACAAACACGAAATACATACATACCGAACGTGTACGTCTAATATCTTCTGAAACTCCGTAGGGCTACCGTCCCGAGGTTGATGCAAATCATGCAATCCTCAGTAATCAGATCCCTGCTGGTTGTATTATGGCTTACCACGCGGGTCCTGGATGAGCATACAAGAGACCAACTCAGACAGATATATCTTTATTTCCCTCGCTTAGGGGAGACGTACCACGAAGAGGGTGCATGTTAAAGGGTGCATAGCGATATGTACCGAGTGGTAGGGAAATAACTTAATTTTCATAACTACCACAGAACACATCACTCGGATTTATTCGCTCTGAAAATATAAATATATAAATAATATGTGAATTGTAAAAAGGCTTGACGCCGACGCATCGTTGATTTTTCTATCCAGTCAATTTGCAACTATATATGTTACGCTATTCGATCACAGCGGAGAGGTATTCGGGTTTCCGATGGTACAGATTCAAATAATTATGGAGCTGCTGGTGATAAAAAATTGATTCGATAATGATTGTCAAGTTTTCAATTAATTGGAACGGAAATGTGTAATGGAATTTTATTTTGTGATCTTTTTTAATCTCCATCGTGTAATAACAGCAATAATTGTGAGCGTCAATTTGCGAAGGGGAAATGTAAGGAGATGCCTCTGCTCTTTTGGGGCGGTATGTGTAGGAGAAGGAAAATATAAGTACATGAGAAAGGTGAGCACGTATTGGTGGAAAAGCCATCTCGTCATTATGACGCCCCTGTACACAAGCAGGCAACGTTACCCTAGGCCGGTATTCCAATAAGGAATCTGTACTCATGGACCACCGTGTTAGCTGTGCCCCGCTTTGCGATCTCAAGAGTCTCGAGCGGCCGAAGCCCGTTGGGCACACTCGCACGGCTTTCGTATGATTCGCGAGGACTGGCTTCGCCATATCTTATTACACGATCGCCCCATGTATGTTTCTTCCCTCTCTACTCTTTTCTTCTGCTTCATGCTCACACGAGACACACTCGACTCTCTTAGACCGGACACGGTGCGTGCTCTATGGATCGCGCTAACTCGGTGCTTATGGATCAAATATGCAGATTGTAACTATAAAGCAATGTAAGCAATATTGTATAATTAAAAAAACACACAATCATTAACTTCGCTTGATAAATAGCATCTGCATGGTAGGAAAATCGTTGCTATTGTCTGGGGTTCTCGTGGTTCATATATGGCGTAAAACACATTTATAGAGTGTCTCGAAAATCACTTCATCCGACACGCGAAGATCGTGGACTTGTCGATAAAGAACTTTTAAATTATTCCTCTCGTCAGTGCAACGCGTGTGAGGCGATTCTTAATCGGTCCATCAGAAATTAATTGATATTTTAGTAACTCCGTGCATCATGCAAAGACGTTGTTATAGCCTTTCCTCACGATGTACTCGTCTGTAAAGCTTGGGCGTAACTTTTGGCATGGCCTGTATTTGATATTCATACATATTCATGCGCACATCGTACGTCTGACTTATATAAGGCTGATGCACGAATGGGCGTAAATAAAACTGAATTCAGTGCTAGAACGCCAGGGTTCCTACACTTTCGTTGTCTACTGATCGATATACCAACGTTAATTTTTTGCTACACGTGTACCCGATGTATATTCTCCAATGAGTGTTGCATCCGAGGCAGGATTTGCAAGAGATGGACGAACATATTGCGAGTGCTGCACAACACGACGCCTCGAGCGTCGATTCTTTCGGTGTGTCCATCCAACACGAGCGTGCGAGCATATCCAATCCTCTCTCTCTCTCTCTCTCTCTCTCTCTCTCTCTCTCTCTCTTTCTCCTTCATTCTACCTTTCCTTATACATATTTCTCTTTCGCTCTTTTCCTCGCGAGGGACCACCTCGATGCTTCGTATATGAAGTCATTATATCTCCCCCGTCTCTCTCATTTCAATGTGGATATACTCCTCGTATACACACTCTATATACTCATATGCCTCCTGTACCACGAATTTACTTTTTCCTCAATGCTTTTTTTTTCTCTTTCTTATACGATAGGGCGGCCTTCCCACCGTGGTCACGATCTCTCGAATCTCAAGATTTTCTTCTGGGAAGCTACTGCAACGCTCGCTTTGTACTTGCATGCTTTTGAAAAAACGAGAAAAAATTATAATTTTCATACATAAAGCTTGGGAAATGGTCGAAAAATTATTCAATCACGGAGGAAATTTGAAACTCAAAATTAACGTCGCAGCATAAAATCCTGCAACAACTTTCCAGTATCAATAAATTTTTACTCCGACAACTGAACATTTTCAGAAAAATAAAATAAAATTACGAACACAAGGACAAAGCTTGATTTTCCTTTTTCCTAAAATGCATCCTCGTTCGTCCGTGGAATTTTTTATCTTCTATCATTCTTTTAATTTTCCGTTTCTACTCGCTAATTAATTAGTATTTCGGAATAAGATAACGATAAGAAAAATAATCGCACGTGATTAATGTCCGGAATTGAATAAACAAATGGATTTTCGTCTTTGTTCTCGTTTGTTACTGGGAGAGAATACAAATATGAGAAAAGATGAGAACCACGATTGTTGTGAAGGAAAAGAGGAGAGGATAGGTTCGCGGCACGTCTTGACGGTGCCTGGCTGGGCACTTGAGGATATGCCTCGACGGATGGGACTCTTCGCTTTCTTTGCAACACACTGTATTCATTGTCTGTGAGTGTGCATATGTATATGAAAGTGGTAGAGGTTCCGAAGCGAAGGGTATTATTAGAACCGGGCCCCGAACGTAATGACTTAATACCAGCACGCGAATGTGTTAGTTAGCCTATGTAGAAACCGCGCCTACCAATATAACTCCATCTCTATCGAAGTCAGTATACACGGGATGTCCGAAAAGTGGCGCCCGAGCTGGAAAAATTGTTTCGACGATTTTTTTCAAGATTAATTAGATATTCCCTAAAAATAAGAAGCAGCCGATGGAAGGGGGACGACGAAGCTAACGTTTCAGGCCATGCGGGCAGCTGGAGCCTGAGGTAGCGTGTCAGTTCGCTATTGTCATTAAAAAAATTAATATGTAACGAACGGTTGGTCCGTCATTGAAATGACGAGAAACGTTTTTCTTCTCAATTCTATAATTGAACCGAGGTCACTTCGGCTCTTCCGTAAATGGCGAGCATATACGTACGATATTTCGTGGGATACAATATGCCGCAACGATAAGTTACACGTCCTGAGACAATGGATGCCAAGATGTCGCTGACTAATATTTTTATTCTCTCCCCCGGCACATAATTTTGCCCTTCGATGTTGGTGCGACGTGTCGCAACAAAAGGAAACAAAGGGAACGGCAATGACAAGAGTGACGGATGTCAGTCATCATTGAGTGATCAGACGATCTTGCCGGAAACGTCTGACTCCTCTTCGGAATGAGTTTCGTAACGAAATGATAGAAATATTCACGCGCCGTTTGACAAGCTAAATGAATTATGGAAACGATGAGAATGTGGAATATTGTGGAGCTGCTTGGAAGAATGAATTCGCAAGTGCTGGCAAAGTTATAGTCATAACGTAATTGGACGTTTCGGAATTATTGCCATTGCACTTTTATTTATGCATAGCCTTTTTATTGCTGTTTAAATAAATATATTCGGAAAGCGTTAGGATACGCTGATGGAAGGGAGTACTCGAGCGCGTAACGATGGCAAAATTATAACCCGCGAAATTAGAGAAGCTTTTGCATCCCACTTGATGGCTTCTTTCTTGCTGTTTTTTCTTCTTATTACTCTCTCTCTCTCGTCTTATTCTTGCATTACTGCTTAAACAATTTAAGTGGTCGTCACTCTCTAGCACCGAATATTATATACGTATACTACATAAACGTATATATCTATGTGTATGTATCTCATTCAAAGTTGAGTCTGGCTATAGAGCCTGAACTTAAAGTTTTCAACGTTTATTCTACACCAAAAGAGAATAATTCTCCTCAGCACGAATTTTCAAGGAGACTCCCACGCTTCCACCTTTTCCTGCTGCACTTCACTCTTTTCTTTTTCTTCTCCTACTACTACTTCTTCTTCTTCTTCAGTCTCGCTCAACGTCCTAGGTTTTCCGGATAATTACGTGAACGAGTATTAAAAGCAGTTGGTGCGAATATATTCCAGCTCATATGTCCGATGTTCATCAAATTTTCGGATATTTAATCCGCACTAAAAGTTTGACCAATTAATTATCAAAATACTGAATGGTTTATCATTGAATCGTTTTTTTCACTTAAAGTCAAAAGTTTGGATATTATTATTAATAACGGGATTGGCGCTTTTCAGTGTTGAGAGCGTCTCTTATTTGGATAATTAGTAAATTAACGCGATCGCGAAAGTTTGTTCTTGCAATTACCGAATCTCGTGTTTTTATTTGACTTGGAAAATTTTATTGTTTCATGCAATTAGTTAGATTGTAGCTTCAAGTAATTATATGATATTGGAGCAACGAAAATTTCATGCATTTCGTAACGAAATATGAGATTTTAAGGAGAGCGAAAGTAGAAAGTTGGACAAGTTTCTTAATCGGGGATTGGAGAGATTTATGCCCGTTTTCTTAGCGTAATTCCGATTAGACAAGCTTGCCTTATATCCATACAGCATATATATCATAGTGTACTTCGTGCGTTCAATGGAACGTCATCTATGCAGCGCAAGGTGGATAACTCATCGAGCGCGCGAGCGTGCCGGTCCGATGTAATTACTTTAATCACATCCTGGAAGGCACCGTCTTGATGAAGTCATTACCTATACCCCCTTAACCCTTTCATTCTCCATCTTTTGGCTCATTCTCTTCCACTCTCTCTTCCTTTCTCCTTGTCTTGTCTCCTTTCGTGGCATCGAATCACACGAGAAACTATACGTACCTCCATGCTTCTTTCCCAATTTGCCGCATTCTTCCATTTTTTTTTTTTTCCATTACAAATTTTCCATGTGTTATTTCGTGATTGACGCAATGTGCGATTTATGCACGACGTCACCGAAGTCGACATGAAAATTCGTGAGATATATGGAACGTTCAGGAAACGCCCATGAATATCTCATCATGATTTATCAAACAGTCTCGGTAATGTTGATTGAAAAATTCTTTCGGCATTATCGTCGAAAATGAATCGCGAGAAACGACGGACCTGTTTCGAGATTTATGGTAAATAAATATTCAACTTTCGGAATTATGGACTGCAAGGAAGGAAGAAATTGACCGGAAATAATTCCAATGACGAGAATTTAATCCAAGTCGAATAAAAATCATAAAAGTTTGATCTTATTATTTCTCTTCTTCCGCCTTAACGAAAATACTTCAGCACGTTTCTGTCATACTCCGAGGCTGGAATCCTCGTTAATCATCACCTGCCTTGGCGGGAAACGAGATATGTGTAACTCGGCTGCCATTTTGCCGCCGCGCATATACACACGACGTAGCGAATGTAAGTCAGTCACGCGATAATCGTTTTTTTTCGTCGGAAACACATTTTTTTTCGTGCCCCCAAGTCATCTTGTCGTATGGGGAACACGCACACACGCACACACACGATAAATATAAAGACATACGTCCAAAACCGATACATACCCAAGTAACGAGGGAAGCGCTACTGTATGTGCTCCTAAAAACCGGTTTTGACATCTTTTTCAAATCCATAAATCTTGATATAAAAAATATATGCTTGAGGGTGGTTAATGATTCGCACTGAAAAAAAAGATGAGCCTTTGAATTGCCGAGGCGGTAATCGCACTGCATATCAGTTCTGCCCTTAACCTTGGCTTCATGCAGTTCGGTCTTGGAAAAAATGCTGATAATAGCAAAAGTAACATCGAAACCTTAATTTTCGTCTCTTAATCGTTCACGTATCGAGTACTTTTTATTCCCCCAAGAATTTTGTACGTTTTTACAAAAAGTCAGCTGGTAAGGTTCCTCGCGTCCACGTTTTCTGTGCAATTTGATATTTTCCCCTCTCTCTCTCTCTCTCTCTCTCTCTCTCTCTCTCTCTCTCCCTACGGTCTCCTTTGGTTTTCGCTTTCGCTTTGTAGCTTTTACGCTCAATTCCCTGCACTCCATCCTGCTTTTCCTTTTCTCGTTTCATCTCCCGCATCCTTTTCGGTTCCCACAGGCGATTAAATCGAGCGTGCTTCAGCAGATATCGCCAAGGCGGCTTCTATCAAGGTTGTTCAATTACTTATCAAGCTCTCCCTGTTGCGATGAATCTCATGTTTTCCTCAGAAAGTCAATACTCCATTAACGTAGACAAATTTGTTTATTCCAATTATCTGCGTATATCAATTAGTAAAGCTCAGAGAAAACCAAAAAACGTAATGGAAAATTTTTTTTAATTAAAAAAAAAAAAATTAAACAGAAAATATTTTTCCTTGCAAAGTCTGTAAAAAATAAAAACAAACGACGATCGATGATTTTTCCCAAGGAAAATGATATATATGTTCTCGATGAATAGCGGCTGCCGTAAAACGGAGAATTATATAGCGTGTGTGAGTCCGGCGATACGAGCGCGATCTTGTGACCTCAGTGTTGGGCTCGGCGATCAAAGTATTCCCCGATGCGCGGATCCAAGTGTTGTACGTGTGACAGAGCGAGGGAGTTGTCGGTAATATTACAGACAGGAGACTCGGAAGACGAGTAGACGTAACTTATATACGTGGAAGCAATTCGGCGCGGCACTTTAATAATTATAGCTTGCCAAGGCGTAAATCACTTCGCCGAAAGCGTGGTTAAAAGCTACGGAGTATACAGACAGAAGAAAAAAGAGAGGGGACGCCCCAACACATACAATTATATTGATATATACATGGAAATATATAAGGGTTTGCGAAGCAAGTACATAATACGGGCGCTTCGGCCTCTTGGAACCTTAACGTCTTCCAAAAGACCTTTTGCCCGGCTAATGTCTTCATTACAGCGGCGATATCTTCTTTACCATCCCTCTCGATCCACTGCTGCGACTGTGCGTCGAGCGGTATACGTCGACGTGCCAAAGAAAAAGCGCATGCACTCAAAGATATGGATTAAAGGAACACAGCCGAGAACTAAGAGTCGAGAAGAATTAAGTACACAGTAGAAATGTCAGATGAGATCGAATCATTCAGATAAGTCAATGAGACTTGATATAATAATCCATTAATGGATATATATATATATATATATATATATACAGGATGTCTCAGAAACCATTTGCAAAGTGCGCGCCCAGAGACTATACTCGGATATGAGAATCTTCAAGGGAAAAAGAGCCCTGGCCTTTTTTTTTCTCATGTACCCTCCGGAGAGATACTTAGCGCAGGCGGAAGCCCTTGATCCATAGATCGACAAGCTGTGGGCGGTGCTGATCCGATATGGGAGGGTGTGTTTCCCTAAATATCCCATCAATTCTGAGCCGCGGAAAGAATTCCGAATGACTTTTCTCTTCGGAATACCACGAGCTACTTAAAGCCACTCAATTTTATGACACTCTGTAGAAATTTTGATATAAAACCACTCGACGCGAGGGAGAGATCACGAAATGAGATAAAACGGCGATTAATGAAAACCATTCGTGCACGCTCGCGATAAACTCAGCCGCACATTCATACACGCTTCAACAACTAATCTATCTAATATTCGATCGGATCCATGCAACAACCAACACTGTTGATTTTCTGGCTTATAACATATCTGCATTATGTGTGCATTATCAAATACATTCCAGCCGCTCGAGAGATCCAATAATCGTATGCCTCGATTCGATCTTTGAATCCCATCGCGGCGAAGCTGTAATTTCCAAGGCGCCAGTGTGATCCACAGCGAGCACCCACGATTTAACTCTCGTCTATCCTCGCACGTTCAAATTCGTCGAGCTCAAATTACTTGCCGACAGGTTAATATACCGAGTGGACTATTTCGCGGTTCCCGCGCTATGGAAATCCCGTTTTTTTGTGTTTTAATGTGCGAACTCCAACGCTTTTCCCATGCATCCGACACCACTTATTCAATTTTTTTCGTTTCCCCCCCCCCCCCATTATTTATCGAGAGAAAGTTGGGCGTTGACGTTCCGGTCCAATTTCCACCGAACGAATTTTCACGTTCTTAATCATCATTAATTTTTCATCGATCATTGTAAAACTAAAATGTGAAGAATTCATTTTTCTATTGTTCACCAAAACGGACAAATTTTCAGCCTACTACGGAGCACGTGATCGTGCATTCGAATTATACGAGCCCCATACTTACAACTTTTACCTACAAGATTAATTATGACAGGTCAAACTACTAATTTTCATAAAATTCGAACCACAGCAAACGTTGTTTTCTCAGCGTGTAGTTATCGAATGACAGATGTTCGCAGTGCCTTGTATCCAACCTGCGATTTCCGGACAGATAATCCTGTTTCGGAGCAACACGAAAAACAGAACTCGTTAAATTTTCTTATTATTCAAGGTTTCCCCAAGAAAAATGATTAGTCTCGAGTGTTCCCGCTGTTCCTAACTTTCCCCAAACGTCTCTATTGTATCGTATTTTTCTGGATTTCCTTCTATACTGTTTTCACACTCACCTTCAGTTTCTTGATTTTTTAAAATCAAGTAATGAGTGATTTTTTTTTTTGTTCGGGGACTCTCATCATCCACTGGTTTCGAGGTTCCACCTGTTCCTCCAGTTTTTCTCGTCCTTTTTTGTCGAGTTTCTTAATATTCCTACAAAATTTCATCCTCATCTGCATTTTTTTCTTTGTTATTCTTTTCCGTGGGCATCTTTTCACTGTCTGCATTAAAAGTTTTGTTGGTTGCATTTTGTGTCTTTCTCTCTGCATATCCGTTGTCCGTGTTGCAATGTTATTTTTTTTTTCAACCCATACATTTTGTAAAGTCCTAAACGAGCAGGTGCATACGCGTGGGTGCATGGGGACAGGGAGCAGGAGGCGACATTCGAAGGGATCATTCTCTGGGGAAGCGAAACGGTCGGGCATGTGTTCTCGCGTGCTGGAATTATTGCACAGGGCTTTCAGGATTCTCGGCATGTATAATACATAGTTATGAGGCCGAACGAGCCTCGCGGTGCGCTATTCAGAACACACATACGTGTTCGAAAATGATCAGGGCTCTGTTAAAAGAAAGAAAAAAGGAGGGAAAAAAAACAAAAAACAAAAAAGTATGAGAAAAAAGGAAAAAAATAGGGAAGCGCAAAGATGGAGCGAGATAAAGAGAATATGAGATTCACCTGCCACGAGTCGGCTCTCTCGTAATGACTCTATTGGCCGCGCGGAGCCGCTTCCACTCCACGGACCGTAGCAATCCGTGCGCCCACCTGTCCTCATTAACCCGAGTCTTGGTGGCTCGGATCGCTCGAAACAGAGACGAGCCAAGCATTTGTGATAGACACAGGTATAAGTATATAAATATATACATCCTGCTGCTGAGATACTGACATTGAGAATTGAGACGTGCCGCTATATAATGTGTGGGTATATTTGAGTAGCTGTGTTCGCATATTTTTTGAGTCGGGTGAGCGTGACCGTGAGGTAAACTCTCATCGAGTCGAAAATCTCGGTAGCAAAACTACAGGCAAGATAGGTCGTCGTCCACCTGCTTCGCTCGTGATGAAGAAAAAACGGATCAAAGAATTCGAGATCATCCACGTTGGAGATGAAAACCTCAAAGAATAATGCCGAATGGAAATCAACGCTTATTGCGTTGCTTCTTTTGTTAATTCCTTTACAGATTATATACGTAAGATATTTACATAAGAAGCAACGATCACTCTCATTTTCGTATCATCGTAAAAAAATCGTTAATCCTCTTGATCACTACAAATTGAAACGGAAATCGTAATGGATGTTTAATGACCCGCAGAAAAAATGCGAAGCATCAACTGCCCACGAGGTTCACTTCGAAATATTCGACTAATTTTTACCAGCATCGTCATCTCGACACTCGAAAGCATCATCGCAATGTACTTTCGATGAATTACGCTCCAAAAGTTTTTGGATTTGTTTGTCCGTCGTATCCAATTTTACATTCGTTAGCAGTTAAAAAATGCTGGTACATGTAAATAAATCGTTTTCTCAGTACGGAAAGCGGTTGTGAAAAATGTCTGGTCGAGTGTTTATGATGATGATGATGCTATAAGGAAAGATTTTGAGTATCGGCTCAAAGTAGATCAAAGGCGAAGCTGTATATTCGATACTCGAGAGTGTTTATCCTGCTCTATCCTCGGGTTATTCACTTCTATGAGTTATCTCAATCTCCCTAGTTAACCAGACGATCCTTGAAACAAGATAAGACGCCTTGAGGTCCGGTACGGATATATGTGTTCCTTGAGCTATATCGTCGTTGTCGTTGCGGTGTTGCTCGTCAGAGAAACGATGTAGTTTCGAGTCAGTAGCGCCGTTCTTATAGTTAACGCCCTCGCCGCTCTTTCACGCTGATTAATACACGAGGTGTGAGAAAATCTACCTGATGGACCTTCCGAACCTCTAGCGAGATCGATAATATCTCGAAAGCTCCGAGTTACACGCAATATATTGTTATCTCTGCCATGACGGCGCAGCGGTATTTCGATTTTATCTCAACGCCTGAACTCCCGCAACCGCGTGTACGAACTTATCTCGAAATCTCCAACTTGTTAAACGAGAATTTTTCCATAATCTTCAAAATTTTATAAGCAACGAATCTCTAAAATATTGAGGATTATTAGTTTTATGAATTTATTTACTAGTAAGAAACATTGAAAACTATCGCGATCGGGCTCCATTTAGAATCCCGTCAGAATTGCCAGAGCCAGGACTTATCCAAGTATCGTGAGGTTAACCGCATCGGCGAAAATTAACGTAAAAGGTGATTTTATTATTGGAGCCGAAATGCGAAAAGGTGGTTAAAAAAAGGCAGTTTTACGTCTAGATTGGAAGCGTTTTCCGTAGAGGAGAGTAGATTTTCCTCGTTAACTTTTAATTGTAAAATTCACTCGTACGAATGAGACTGCATTCGAGAGAATCTTATAAGGAAAATTCTGATGGCATTTGGTCGACCATTCAGCGTTATTAAAGTCCCTGAGGAATGGGAATGGATCGAGAAAATCTGGATCAATTATCATTAGCCGGAGAACAATCAATCAAAGGTATATTGGAACTGTATGGTAGAAAAAAAAACGAGAGCTTTTACGTGGTGAGAAATATCATCTGTCAAGCTTTCGTTTTGTCGTAGATTACAATATTCATTTTTTTTTAAATTGCTCCAGCTCATCGTTGCCTCCGACTGCGTTCTATATTCTGCGAATATATCAAACCGTTTTTTTTCTCCTTTTTTTATTAATTCTCTCTCTCTCTCTCTCTCTCTTAGTTTCTTTAGCGAAGATTATATCTACAATTGTAGCTACCCGGTGGCCGAGTACTTTCCTATTTTCTCGTGGCGATTCTGTTTCTATGGTGCGAGCACCTGGTATATCCATGTACCCTTGCCCTTTTTTTCATCTCTATTCATCTCTTTCTTATTCTGGCTGGCAGACTCTTTCTCGCGTTCTCCGTTAGTTTCTATATCCTGACGGAGATGAACTTTGCGCGAGGGGAATAGGATTTTGCTGGCCAGGATGCCAGAAAAGAGAACGAGATCGTACGAGCCGGAGGAGAACGGCTTAACCCGCGACTCTTTCGCGGCAACGGGGATACTGGTGCAGTAGGTTGAGGGTATACCGAGGGAAAATTGGAAATGCGGCTAAAAGGAGAAAAAAGTTAAATTAAATACTGCGCACCGGAGCCGAGGTCGTCTCTTCTCGCTTACACACATACATACATGTAAATGTATATATAACTCCAAAGACATGAACGCTACACTCTCATCTCGTCCACACACACACGCACACACTAATACTGTATGCTCGGCGTCCAAAATATATATTACAACTACGGGATACTTTTTCACACCGACATACACACGAAGACTCGTATTTTCACGCGGATTTTTCAATTTTCTCCAACCAGCCTGCTCCCTAGCTCTCTTCATCCTATGATATCGAGTTTCTCTCTGTTTCATGCCTTTTTTCTTCATTTCCAGCTCACCATGCTGCTTTCAATGTCTGAATTTCGGTTGCCTTCGAGCTTCAAGCCTGATGATGTAATGGGAGGTTTGAGGACTCGATTGCAACGCGAGATCAAGTGTATCAGCTTTTTTTCAGACATCCTCGGTTTCGGATGGATTGCTCGAGTGACTTTTCGCTTTGGCAAATATAATTGTGAATTTTTATTCAAAATAATCAGTGGCACTGTGCTGCGTCGTTATGGAAAATGGTAGAAAATACGTAAAAATTAATTAATTTTTTTTTTCGTTAATATGTTTGAAAAAAATTATGCCAAATTTGGGCTGAACGATTCGTCATGGTTTATTTCCCATATTTCATTTTCTTAGTCATTTTCCGTGCGCGGCTCCATTGATTTTGGGAATTTTCAAAGAAAATTAAATTCAAAGATATTCTGAAAATGTGAAAAAACTTTTATCCCTCTGTGAATCCTGACAGAGATAAAGACAATCTAGTTGATCACGGATTCTTTTGGGTTAGCATGTTCCATCATCACATCAGAGAGACCTTGGAGAATTGAGGGGTCGTAAGACAGCAACTGGCAAAGATCTTGGTTGGCCTGGCAACGAGAGTTGGTTTCACGTTCAAATTGAGTTTCTTCAGGGAAGAATCGAGACAGGGCATTTGCATCGTAAGGGAAACAAGGGAAGAGTCTATCAGTTCGGGGATAGATGTTTCCTTCCTAAACGCCTAAATTTGCCTCGAAGGCCTCGCTGCTCCTTTCCTATAACATTGTACCTACTTGACCCAAGTCTCTCGACTCTGTCATGGTCTACTATTACTGCTACTGCTCCCAAAGTGGCAAAGACTAATTGCCAAGTTGTTACCAGAGTCCAGCCTCCCAAGTGCGAACCTCTTCGAGCTCTCACTTTCCTCCTTCCATGTCCGAAACCTCCGCTCTCTGTACTTCATGTCCGATAATTTCTCCTGTATCAGGTAAATTGCTCCACGAAGCCACTTGAGAGCTTTCTCAACCAAGTGGATACTCGCCTCGAGTCAAAGTTCCAACCGTCCGACGTCTATATCCTAAAGATTTACTCATTTTTCTCATTAAATTGACCTTTCCCCATAAATAACATCGAGAGGAGACTAAAATTCTCTTAATCTCGAAAATATCATCAGAGATTTTGAAACGACGAAAAAATCTATCACCGGAGGGTCCAGCATGGTTTTCTATATGAAAATCGTTTCTTTATGTTAAATTATTGAAATAAATTACATGACAGTCGAAAAAATAAAATGATACTGAGAAACTTGGGCGTATATATTAGTTGTTGGCTAGAAGTTATTATTAATGGTTTTTTCGTATCAGGAAAATGGGGAGACTTACTTTGCCGTATTTTCTTCATGTATACATATCGATGTGGATATCAGCATATAAGAAACAGCATCATCTCATACATATAGGAATGCATATATGTATAGATATAGAAGGTGGAACCGAGAAGAATCGAAATCCCTGGCCACACAGAGCACAGAGTCGAAAAGTCTCGAGTAAGTTGGAATTCGATATTCAGTACTTCGTTATTATGTGCATATGAAAAAGCAAGATGGCCTCGATTCTTTGGTAGTTTACATGCTCTCGGAACGACGTGCAACTGAGACTTCCGGTCCTGAATGATTTTACCGATTTCCGCGCTTTTCTGGCACCCTCTTATCCGTGCATCAGCTTTTTTATGTCTGAGTATACGAGGGCCACGCTTGTATCGGAGCGATAGGGTCAAATATATGGAGCGAAGGATGTCAGGGAAGATTACATTTTAGTTTCAGCGTTGCCGCGAGAAATCGTGGTTTCGTGAAATGTAAGTCAGTACTGAACTCTTTTGCAGCATTCTTCGACTATCATTAATATAACGGATCATTGTTGCGATGTCGTTTACAGTATTTGAAAAAGAAAAAATATGGGTGAGAAAGGATTTCAGGTGTCGTATACGAAACACGGGTGAGGTTGTCGAGGTTCTTTTTTTTTTTTTTTTTTTTTTTTCGCCGCTTTCAGCAGCGTGTGAACCATGATCGGAATATTTTCCACTTTACACGACAGGCAGCTGATGGAATTTTTAATGGATATAATCACTCATTCTCCCTGGGTACGGACCTCACCGTATTTAACGATATGCTGCGACTTGTTTCTTCACCTGGCTCCGCGCGTGTTCGAATGATTGAAAAAAAAAAAATCATTCGACAAACTTATGTAAATGTAAACTATTCGAAATGCATCACAAAGCAGTTAGTAGCACAGTAATTCATTCTTTCATCATCAATTTTCATTCCATTTGCTATACCAACATTTCCCCCCCTATGCTTTACTCTTTCACGAACTATGTTTTACCCTACAGAAAAAAGTATGAAAGTTTGAATCAGGGGCGAAGATTTCTATACGAATCTTCTCGTAATTTCTTGAAAAAAAATTGCTCCACATTCGCGTACACACCAAATCGAACGTATAGTGGTTGTTCGACTTTTTTCCCGAGAGAAAAATTTGCCTCTGAGCACGTCTTCCGGTCTTTGGGAAAAAACTACAATTTCCCTATGCGGTTGACACTATATACGCACGTATACATTTATATGTCATCGCGAAATGAACGATTTTTCGTTGAATTATTCAAATTCACACGTGTTCTCATTCATAACGATGTTGTTCCCTAATGCTGAGCCACGTGACTCATATCTTCTTTGATCTCCGACGACGCGAGCCTGACTTTCTCCTTCGTCAATTCTCATTTGTGTGAGTGTGGGTTACTGGTCGAAGAAGATTGCAAAGTTGCTCTCTGCTTCAGCACGATGTGCTCATAGAGGCGTTTATCACTCCATAAAGCTCATTCACATGTCTTTCACGCACATATTCGCCTCTCCTCGCGTGGTTCATCGCTCGATTCTCTCTTCTATATTCTTGCATTTTGGTTAATCCGTATGATCGCGAGCTACACATCCTAAGGACTTACTTTGAACTCCGTGAGCTGAACGTCTACGATAATTATCGTTGACAGTTATACGTGTCGAGTTTTCTCTTTCCCTTCCGACCCCTTGCCATTCTTGTTCGAATGACTTTATAGCTGCGTCACATTGACACAGCGATATTGCCTGCACTTTGAAAACATACGGCGAAAAAATAGATTCAATGCGAAAAGAAATTCTGCAGCATCTGCGAAACTGAACGAAACAAATTCATCATTTTGACACGATGCCTGCGCGACGGTCTGGTTAATCCCTCATGAGACACAACTTCGCAGCAACTTTTATTCAACTTCCAAATAGTTATTCTTCGTGGATTCACCAAATACTCGAAATAACGGGGACGCTCGCGCGATTTTCCCAAATGATAAAAGAAATAATCTTAAATTCATATTAATTCGGGGTTTTTTTGTTGTTTTTTAACCTTCCGAAGTATTGCAAAATGGCAAATGCGTTCCACTCGGCTTCTCAAATGTGGAATGGAGAATCATGTTTTTGAGATCGATCATAGAATGTTGAGGATTGTACAGTGGAAAGCGAATTTAGGATGAATTTAATTCACGAATAAAATGTGGATACCTGTTGGTGGTTAATTATGTATACTTTATTCTGCGCTCGTCTCCGAATCTCAGATGGAACAGAGAGTTGGAGATAGAGATGTATATTTTTCATGGAGTGGCGGCGGCAAAGGGTAGTGTGCCGGGGATGAGATGAGCGAACTGGTAAAAAAGTTGGTCACGAGAGTTTAATGGAGAATCGGGCGCGAGCGTTTCGCGCCCGCGATGCGGGAGTGATAAACGCGCGGGCGGTGTTTCCTCAGGACAAAGGAGCCTCGATCAAGTCTACGGAGACTCTTTTTTCTTCGTCTCTCGCAGTGTCAACCAACAGACTGGAGAACGCGTCTTTTGCACTGGTCCGTATTAAAATAATTAATGAATCCGAAAAGGACTACATAGAGAGAAGCATTGGTACAAAAAAAAAAACGAGAAAGAAAAGGCGGCACGAAATGTGAAGCAAGACAAGTGGAAAGCTAGCAGTTGAGTTTTCTCCTTGGATCTTGTCTGCTCTCTCTCTCTCTCTCTCTTTCTCTCTTTCATTCTTATATTTGTAGTATCCACTGGGAAGCTCGGTTGAAGGCCTCTCGCCTTGACTTTCAGAGTGAATAAAATAAATTGCCGCGAGATTTCAAAGGGAATGTGAAAAATGAGTTGAAATCAGCGACTCAATGTTCAAGACGAAAAAAAAGCAACAATGCGAAGGGTGCAAAGTTGTAAATGGTCTAAAGTCACGAGAATATTTAGGAATGAAAATAAATTCGGTAAGTCTTATTTTTTGTTATGTGAACTTGTAGATTTGGCAAAGGGATGAACATTGAGCGAAAAGAACGAGAATGACAGCCACTGTTTCCCTCGATCCTTAACGCCTCGGGCCCTGTAATCATACTTAAAGTCTCGAGTCCAAGGCTCTTGGATCTCATCTCTGTTTTTCCCTCTTATTCTCTTTCTCCCTTTATCTTCCACTTTTTCCGAGCTCTGTTTTTCTCCATTTCTTTCATGCACGAGCGTGTGTGCACTTTGCAGCATGTCCCGATGTGCATCTTTTTCACGTTGCCTCCAGTAAAACCCAAGGAAATGCTTCCGAACCAGCTCTTTACGAGCAAGCCCTCGTACACAATCCAGCAACTGTAACGACGAGATATGATTTTCGCTAGTACACGTATAACACCACTTTGCAAATAATTGACAATTCACATGCACGATTTATCAGTAAAAACGAGCGTTCTCCAAAAAATCGACAACCGAGAGCCGGGACAATGGCGAAAAGTTCAGGTTGCATTCAATGTTATCGTGGGTTCATGACAAAAACAAAAACTCATTTCGAAAACAGTTCATTTATGATAATGAAATATATATAGTCGGTACTTTTACTCAAACATTCATTAAATGTTACAAAATTTGTTAATGGTCAAAAAATATCTTTGTTATCACGATGAAATTTCATCATTTTCTTGAAGATAATTATTTATAAAATTCATTTTCTATATCAACAAAGGCTACGTTTTACGAATGGATTCATTTATAAACTCCTAACTAATGTTTATTTCAGATAATCGCGAGAGGCTCGAATAAATGATTGACTAATTGTTCAAAAACATTCAATTCGCCGTATCCAACTTTAAATTTGTTAGCAGTTAACAAATCTTGGTACATATAAATAAATCATTCTCTCAGCGTGAAAAATTCGAGATGAAAGCATGAAGAAGCGTCGCAGTTAATAAATTTCTCTTTTGCCTATCAATTTTCTCCTCTCATTAGCTATAATCAGTAAATTCGTAATCAATTTATTATTGGAAGTGAGATTGTTCGTCGCAGCTGGATCCCGAAGAATTTTAACGAAGCCTCGAATGTTGATGGAATTACTTGGCGCACGTAATATCATCACTCGTAAACACATAGCAACTCGGTATCGAGATTTTCGTTACCTTTGGTGTGGGCGTCAGCAATTATTTATATATTTAGTGTGAGGCAAGGCTCGAGAATCCGTGAAGAGTTTCGTGAATCAAGGATCATTGTAAATTCTTCATTAAAATCATTGAAATTTATATAAGAGAGGCTAATCGTATGAGAAAAAAGGAACGAAGCAGCTTCAATTATTTCGCAAAAGATTAGAGCGTAGATCAAAGGTGGACGAGCGCGATGTATTAAAAAATATATATTTATACGTATAAAATAGCTCATATAATATGCGAACAAGTTTGTTGAGTAGTTTGGTCAGTATATAGAGACGAAAAGATAGAGTAAAATAAGCTAATAATGGTATGCATGAACGCCGCGGGTGATCAACTTAATGCTCTCTATCCCTCTCGTTTCGAGTTACTGCCCACACCCATAAGCCACACATATCCCAACTCTGGGCTTATTTGAACGCCATAAGTCTTGAAAATCCTCCCCAACCTGTCCGCCATGTAATTACCTGCCTATGAAGACGCGCTCAGGCCCGTTTATATGAAATTTTGTCAAAGTATTAGACACTTGTACAGTAAGATTCAAAATTCATTCCGCACAATCTTTGCAAATGAATTTTAAATTTCTCATTTTACGGAACCTTCAAGCAAAACGCCGACGACTATACGCGAACAGACAGAAAGTCGAAAAAAAAAAAAAAACCAATAATCATCAAACACCCAAATGTCTAATACGAAGGAGTGCACAAAAGTCCTCGATATGTTGAATAACCTTGAGAGACATTTAAATAGATAAATATACGATTTTCGCTCACTTGTTCACGTGTTCTCATTATTTATTGTGCTGTCGTGCTCGATTTATTAACGTTTTTAAATATAAATTAATTGACGATGATAGCAAAGTTTGTGCACTTGCTACAGACGCTCAAAAGGCACGCCGTACGAAATATCGTCAACGCATCGCTTCTAATAATAAACGGTACTCGTCGTAGAAGATAATAGTCTGGGCCGTTTTTCATCGGGTTTTTGGGACGCACTGTACATGAGTACATCAGAGTAATATCTTGAAGCGAACGAGAGGCAGGAGTAGAAGATTCGTGTTGAAAATGAGAATTTAAGAGAAGATGGATAATCTTGGGATAAAACACGTGGTGTAGAGAATATTTGGCGGACGAAAGTGTATGTGTGTGTTGGTTTTTATTCTCTATTCGAGAGCTCATGAGACCAGCTTGTTTCTCACTCGTTCTCTTTTCCTCTAGCACGTATTCTCGTTGTGGTTCCGGAACGTAAACGAGCTGAGACGCAGCTCTATCTATGTAAATTATATTCAGTAACCGGGATCTTTATTAGCCATGTCGCGCCCGGCGTTTAGGACTGCTTACACGCTTCTAATTTCGTCACAAATTCACCCACGCGTACTAGAGTCCGTACTGACGATATATATTTCTTGAGGGTGTGGTGCCGTTCAGCTGTGGAAATTTTCGCGCACCCTTGGCCCGAGCATCCAACGCACATTTGGCTTTCCTTTTCCCATTCCATCTCAATTTCGCGGAATATTTCAATACCACCAGAATTCTCATTCAGCCCATAACTCTTTGAGCGAATTTCCGCATATTAATCCCACGAAAAAAAATATGAATTCAAAACATTGTGCAATTTTGGTTCGAAAAATCCAAAAGGTTCGGGTTTTCCGTTTTTTTTTTTTCAATCTTTTATATAGAAATTTTATTTTTCTACCACGTTGTAAAATCAATGCAAACGATTCGTAAGAACGTAATAAAAATTTCAAAAATGACAAACACAATGGCCATACGCAGATGTCTCCATTTTTCCCTAGACATTCATTACAATACAAATCCGAAAGTGGAAAAGTTTATAGCTCGCAATACGTGACGATCTGACTCATACACAGCAGAGGATAAACATGCACATAAACTAGACGACATGCACATGTACTGGCTGCACCGATACGTGTATGTTTGTAGATTGCCGGTACAAAGTTATCCACGGTGAGAAAAAGAGACGGACAATTCCGAGCTCGGAGTCGAGGAATCGTAGCGCAGAATACGTGTCAGCTTTTCTCGCAGACTGAAAGACGCCAATCGGTTATTAGATTCGAGTACGAGGTTCGTGAAGAAAAATGAGAAGAAAAAAAAACGATACGTCTTTAATGTTTCGCTGATTTTCTGTAAATTTTTCATTGGCATCGAAAAAATTGAAACTATTTTGTGGCATCGAGCGAACATCGTTTGATGGGCAGACATTTTTTTCCAAAATAAAAGGAGTGGACCTCGATGGTAAATATACGAAATGCGGACTTCACAATTCGTTTGAAGTGGCTCTGGATCGGACGTTTCTATACGAACGTTAAAAATTTGATAGACGCTCGTGACAAAACAAAAATTTATATACTCTTTTGATTTCATTTTATTCTGTCAGTTTCAAATGTTTGGCACAGTTTGCCGGCGGTTCATCATGCATCGTGCACTCCTACCGACTTTTTTCATTCTCTCTCTTCTTTTTCACGTTTCTAAATATATAAATGTATGTTTAGCTGTCGCAGTTGGCTCGTTGTATTTTAGTTTCTGCGTGCGTGTCCGTCGCATATTGGTCATTGAAAATGTGTGAGTCATGTGTGCCGGAGACGGAGTCATTGGAACCAGCAATCAGAACGAATGGCAAATGCCAAACGGTTCGTAGTTGCTGCTGGGTTCTAGGCCAAGAGAGAAGAACGAGCGTCGGGGAACATCGGTTTAAACATTGCCGTTGTTCGTTGGAGAGTCGACGATCGAGCGAGAGAACGAGGCAGTTGAAACGCCGTCCGAAAATGCAATTGAATACGAAATTGCAGCCTCTCAAAATTCATGACGATTTATACGTATTGTGTTCGCCGTCGGGGTGGGCGTACTCGTGCCTTTCGACCAAGCACACAATATTAATTACACTGCTCGTTCACCGTCAACCTCCTCTCACGCTCTCTCCCTCCCTCAATCTCTTTGCTCTTTGTCCCTCGCTATACAACATTATTCCCCTGGTTATTTCTCTGATGTCTTTTTTTTTTCCATACGCTCATCTTCCTCCCTTCAATCGACATGTTTTATTTATTTAAATTTTTTACGAGCTCATGCACTTTTCTTTGTCCCAGCACTCTACGCTTCAAGGTCTTTTCACACTGACAGTTTTTTTCGCTCCAGTATAACTGAGCCTTGCACATTATTTGTGCTTATATTTATATGAAATATTCTATAAGAAAACTTTGGCCGCGTCGAAATACATTTTTACTCCGTGTGTCCATTTCTTTCATCGAAGTATTTTTACAGTCCATCAACACGAGTCTGACGTATCCAAAGGGACAGAGAATGGCATTGAAATGATAATTTCGTTTTTCTCTCAGACGTCAGGACGAAAAAAAATGAGGAGATCCTTGAATTGCGCTGAATTAAATTGACAACGCAGTCTTATAGTATCCACAAAGAATAATTATCATTCAATCTAGTTTTATAGAATGCAGCCAATGTTTAGAAGAGAGGCATATTTTGTGAATGAACTCCCACAAAAAGGACTTTTAGGTTTTCAAGGGTTTTTTATGGTGTGGACGGACTTATATGTAGGAAGAAGATGCGGTTACGGGTTGAAAGTCGATTCCTTCGTCATCGGTAAAGTGGCAAAATGTACGAGGACAAGAGGGGAAGGGCGAAGGGAGAAAAGAACGGGGGTTTTTAGCCCCTGAGGGGGATCCATAGCCAGGATTACCATTGAATGGACGATCCATCGATAGCCTGGAGCGCCTTGGTAAATCACGTGCTTCCCGTTGGTCGGAGGACACCCGTACGAGCACTCCCGGAGGATTTCAAGGCTTGAATGTCGAGGCGCGCGAGCAGCCGCAAAGCAAAATGTATGTTTATACTTGGTTCACGTATATAAAGGTACACGATTGTACATCGGTACCTACAATCTTCCGGTATGTACCTATCTATTACATTCTCGCGTTTTGCCTCGTTTTATCCTTGGGCTTTTCAACCATCACACCCTCCAACGATGTCGTCCTCACCATCAGTTCTTCTCGATACCTCAATCTTTCTCCCTCCCTCTCTCTCTCCCTCACAGCCTCACTCTCTTTCCTGTTTCGATACTTTTTGTCTCACTTTCTCTCCACTTCGAGAGTGAGATTTATAAGCTTGAGAAACACGCCCAAAGTTTGTTCAGCGATGCGTATACCTGCCTCTTAACGTATGGGACGAAATAGCCTCTGACGAAGGTGCCGCGCGAATCCCATCTCGATCACACCCTCCTTATAAATACGCATAAGTGCACGTATATAAATATATACAAACGAATATATTGTCTTTCGATGCGAAACAATCTCAAGTCTGCACCTTCTTGTTAATATCGCGAATGGAACAAGCCAAAAGAGAATAAGAGAAAGATTAATCTGGCTGAGAATCGTTCATAATGTTTTCGCTCGTCCTTCCCGATCGAGCCTTCCAAATTATTTATTATCTCTTGCTCTTAACCCTATATGTGTATACACACATATATACACTCCATAGAATTGTGTAATAACTTACAGCGTGGTTATTCGCTTGGATAAATGAGTTTCCTGGTTTACAGGTGCAACAGCTCATGCCAAAGAGTCGCGAGTGAGTGCGAGTTAATCGATTGGAACCTTTGTAGCTGGCCTTGGCTAAAAGGGACCTTTGAGCTTCTCCATTATATACTTGTACTATTTTCAAACATGCATCTGTATATATATATATATATATATATATATTTATGTTTATTTCCTTCTCCTTTGGTATTAATATCTCGGACGATAACTCGCTGAGACTCAACGAGTCTCTTCCCGAGGATATTCATCATGGTGCGGCTTGGTTACAGGTATTCCCAGCTATATAGATATGACATAGGAATAATTTGAAAAGTGATGGATTATATGTACTTGGCTATAAATAATCGTATAAGTAGATGGATCTCCTTAAATGTCTCGATTCGTCTTCATATTAACTGTCTCCACTGCTTCCCACGTTTATTCAACGCCATGATTTTATTTCCACTTTATTCATTGACAGCGGCCATGGAAAACGATACTCCCTCATAATCGTGAATATTTTAATTTTCTCAGCATTTTTTTTTCTCAGACTGTATGCGTATGCAACGTCGAGTGTAAATATTGTGCTCGGAAGAAAGTTGCTGAAATCGCGATCGTATGTTACGGTAAAGTATCGGTTAAACACAGATATCAAAAGGACCACGTGGCCGGAGAAACGTGGGCGAGGGATTCGGAGCAACGAAGAATCGTGAACATATTCGTTTTCTATAAGGAGCATGGCGTTTGGCTAACAGGCTACAATCTATGCTACCGATCAGTCGTTAGCGTTTGTATGTTGCAGTTGGCAGTTGCTGGTGATCGCAGCTCTCCTCTGGTTCCTCTATATTCTTACAGTTCGACGTTCTTCATTCCCCAGAGTGTCTTATTCCTCCTCCTTACCTGCTCTTCCTCCACTTCTCTTTCTTTGGCCTCGTCTCCTTCTGGCAATTCCAGCAGCAGGGATATAGAAACCAACCGCAGTTGTTTTCCTTCCTTGTATTTATATTTTTCTTCGCTTCTCCCCTTCTGCTTGGCTACGAGTGTCACGAAGCCGTCGAGGTGTGGACCTGCCGATGGAAGATACCACCCGGTAATGGTTTATTTAAATTGGTTCCACGCTTCATCACTGTACAACCCATGAAGGACTCCTCCTAGTTGTCCTCGTCCCCGTCTCGGGATGTCTATAAACGCACACGCGGGCCAACAGCCACCAAGACGAAAAATCTTGTTAAAACTCAGCCTCGCATCGTCCGTCTTTACTTCGTTCCGACTCTCGCCCTTCGACGTACGTGCACTTTTTATCCTCCTATGTAGAGCCGAAGCTCACACACATTCACGTTAATTGACATGAGGAATTCAACGATCGTGATCTGCTGATAAGAAACGGAAATATATACGGAGCAGGAACCGAGTGTGACTTTGCGAAGATTGATGGGACGGGGAAAGCATGAGGGGCACGGCTTGAGTGGAAATTTGCGAGCATATAGTCGAAGAAAGGTCGTCTTGATTCTTCATGGATTTTCAACAAGGATTCTGCCAATTTCCTGAAAACTCGTAGCTCAAGACGTCATTTTCCACTGCCAACTACTTTTTCAAGCTTCAAAATGAAGCACTCCAAGTTCGGGTCGATTTTTATAACAAAAAAAAAAAAGATCAATTCGTCGTCTGTAATGAAAATTTTACTGACATATGCAAATCTTTAGGATCATCAGGTGTTTCAGGAGTCAGAGATTTTGATGAAAACTTTCTGTGAGTTTTCCCTACATTCCATTATTCTCGAAAGCCCCTCGGTGCTTATATCATCGAGAATAGCGAGCACGATCAATCGTGGATTCTATTCCACGCTTGGCCTTTCATTGAACGCGCGTCCCATTCGTCGACACAGTCAGGTTGCACCGAGGCAATCGAGACCGAAGTGCAAGAGTGTCTTCTTTTTATGGGTTCCGGTTGGTGTCAGGCACGATCGCATTGGGAAATGGACAACGAGAGAAGCTCCGTGTGGTTTTCTCCGACTCGTGGAAAACTATATCGCACACAAGCCGTAAGACACACGAGTGAAAAAATGCTGTCGGAAAGTTGGTTATCCAACCACGCACCACTTGTTCGTTTTCTCGGCTCCGAGACGATCTACGCCCAAGGGCAATAACTTGTCCTGTCATTGTCTCAGTCGTCGTCATCGAAAAGTGTTGACAGCCCAAAACTACGAATACCCACAAATCACATTCACAGGAATCAATGCTTCCCAGCCGGGATTTTATGACTTTCGCCAACTCCTTGGCGATAGTGACGTTTTCATGATGACCTCCCACGGGATTGATAACCAAATGGGAGAAAAAATGTTTAAAAGAGATTTGGATGAGTTCGGGACAAGAAAATCTTCCAAGTCTCGATTAGAGTGAGTTTGGACAACGAGTTCCTAGTCGATTGCCGGTGATCACCACTCTCGAGTTATTTCGAACCGAATAATGTATGCGAATAGGCGTATATACAGACCAGCGAAGACGCTTGCTGAGATGGATGAAAAGATAAAAACACCTGAATGAAACTCGTCATGTGAAATGGCTGCATTCAGAGCCGAGGATGAGCAAATCAAGCTTCTATTTCTGAAGCATGTGAAAAAATGCAATCTGCTAATGACATCCTGACATACGTCTGCGGTATGTCCGAACTGACGGTCGTTATAGTAACGATCCGACTGTTTGTTAGCCGAAGCTTTCGTACTAATATCGAATAGTCGACCGCGAGGACACAGCCGCATGTGGACGAGTGAAATGTTTGCCATTAGTTGATCCGTGGTTCGATTAAGGCAAAACGTGGTCGCCGCTTCGATGAGATTGTGAGCTACATCCAAAGAGATCAAGGTTGAAGGGTGCCTCGTTCAACTCTAGTAAAATCCGTCGGTTAGGTCGTTGAGTAACGAGCGAATGTAGAGTTTTCGTGAAAGCTTCCCCAGCGAAGCAGCATCAGCCAAATTCCACTGTCATACTGACTAAATGAAAGTTGTGGTTAGCGATGGTCGACATTGACGTGTTTCAAATTCGCCTCCCGAAAGAGCCACTGTCAGCTTCCTCATATATTTCTCCCATTTTGAAGGCAAAGGGACATTCAAAAAGGGATAAACGAACGACAACGCACCAACCGAGAGCTCGCTGTCCTCTACTGAACAACTCTCGTCGACTCTTGATCCAGTCGCGAGATACTGTCCCGCGGACCGTATGTTCGCGACCAACCTTTCGATTCGACTCTTCGGCTACCTACTTCATTCACTACATCTCTCATCGTCTCGCCACATTGGTCAACGAGAAACACGAATGGTACGAGAGGAAATAAGAAGCAAAAGAAAAATAGAGGCTCTCGTACCCTTCGTTTTATCTGACACGACGTATCGATTCTCACGTTTCGACCACCCGGCACGTCAACCTATCTCGATAATCCTACAACCGAACGGTATTGCTCGATGTCTCCTTACTATTATATTACACACGCTACCCCGCAGTATGTTCGTGTATCTAAATTTATTCGCAATGTTTACAGTATCTGAATCCTCGAGCAATTAATTCGGATCGCTGATCAAAATAATGTGATTGTAACCTCCAAACGGTTCGAAATTTTATTTGGTAGTTGGGGAAACTGGACGTTCATGAGTTACCGAGCAAATTTTCAGTTTTCCATTATCCCCTGCGAGTATTCGAGTTCAGCAACGACTTTTTTTTTTCACCCACAACTTTCCATCCCTTATCTCGACGTTCGGAGGCTATACTAATTTTTTGTTCACATCAGAGGCGTCTTAAGCATTTCGCCGCCCCAGGCGAGCTGCTCTTATCCGACGATTCTCGCACGAAGAGCTGGTCAAGCTTGCGGTTGAATGACAGACGAATTGTTTAAAATCCCCGCCGGGAATTTGGTCGAAGCTTTTATTCAGGCGCGTTTCATTCTCTTCGATTATTCGAGCAGCTAACAATGCCTCTGTAGCATATGCTCTGATTATCCCTAAACTTTGTCACATTGACGAGCGTCCGGTTGAGTTTCGCCAAGTTGCAAAGAGTTTTCCATCGAAAAGTTTTCATTCCGAGACAACGATTTTCTGCTGCGGGAAACGCCTTCTGATGAGATCAGGAGTCATATCAGCTAAATTAATTGCACAGTCATGGTGGCCCATGGCTACCGTATTGGTCATCGCTGAGGCTCCAATGAACTCAGAGCATCGATCGAGCATCTGATGAACATCGCGATGAACGGATTGATGGAAATGTCTTTTTTTTTTTTTTTGCTGACATCCTCCGCTAGGGTGGCATCGCTCGGAGCACCATTTAGTTCAACTGGAAATTCGCTTTGTTCACGGGACTCGTTCTGGAGCCAGTGTTGCAATGAGCATTGAATTAGCGAGCGTCGTGAAAGCGCATGAAAGGCGAAACTTTCTTTTTTACACGTCTGCCTCTCCCATCGTCAACTTCGATTAATAACGGATGAGTGAAAATGATGAAAAGGAGGTAGATTCGAGTTTCGATGAATTTTTTTCTTCCCTCTAGCTGTCCCTTCCTCGTTTCTCATCGGCGGCGGCTATGTGCGAGAGAAGACTTTTCAAAACTCGCGAAAAGCTGCACGGAAGCGAAGCTCACGAAGTTAATTCATCTGCTGCGGACAGTACGAACGATCCGATTTATATCCGGGAGGAAACGTCTCTTTTTTTTGCTCGTGATGAGACAAAAAAATATGAACGTTTTTTTTTCTTCAGTATTGGAGAGTGTATAGGAGTGGATAGGATGTGTTTCATAAAAGTTTGACAGCGCGTACGAATCTTAAGAGAAGAAAAGGGTGGAAAATTGCATCTAGACACTGCGCTCGATTTGGGAAGGGTGGAAAATATATAAAGGAATGGGATGATAGTGAGAAGAGCTAAATGGCAATAAAAACGAACTGCCGAGGCACTTGGTACCTTTTCAATTTTCTGCCCTCGAATTGTGGGGCTAATCGAAAGAGCGCGCGGAGCCGTTCGCGCGGCCCACAGGCTTCAGGAGCGAGGATGGGGCTCATGGATTTGCGTATTCAGAGCCTCTTGGACGGGAACGGGAGGGAGGAGAAGGTTTTACACGTGCCCGGACTATGCATTCGTCTGAGCTCTTTCTACGGCCGGGTGAACGCGCATCTTTTCTGCTTGCCAGCCTGGTTTCTACTTCGAAAATAGAGAGGAGGAGGCAAGTCTTCGCCTTCGGGGCTTAGATGTCTAGGTCCCGAGAGTATCCACCGAGCACAGCGGCCATTCCTGCCAAGAAAGATATCTCTCACTGGCTTTAAGCTATCGCTTGAATAGCGGAAATATATGTCGCTGTGTGTGCGCCCGTGTGTTTGTTCGTTTATATTTTCATGTGAGCTTTCACGCGACCCCTTTACAAAGAGGCCCTCAAGGCCCTTTTCCACATTCATCCTACACGCCAAATCTCATTCCACTCTCACGGAAACTCTGCGTACTCGTCGGATCACGTACTTACATTATCTACTGGCTGCCAGGCCAGCCTTCAAAACTTTTTCTCCACTCGCTCTCGATTCATAAACGAATGGGCTCAAGCAGCAAACAAAGTCTATTACACAGCTTTCCCATCAATGTTGCCAATATTTTATACTACAATTCATGCTCAATCTCTGTGGCCTTCTCGAACAGAAACGACAAAATTCTCCAACTGAACCAAATTTTCAGGTTTAGCAGAATAAGGAAAACTCAACGATAATATGTTAGTATACTAAGTGATAAGCAAATCAAGTTAATAGGACAATTGAATTTTTGATGGAATCGTATATTTTTGGAAATAGCAGGATTGCATAGATATTTTCTTTAGTGTTCAACGACGAGGGTATTCTTTAATGGATTGCCTTGAAAACGATTAGCACATAACAACGCAGTCGTACTTGTCGAAAAGAAAAATTAATGGCTCATGAGGCGTCGAGCTTTAGGAAATCTTGTAAGCTGACCTACATTAAGTTTGAAGTACACGTAGTGCCGAAAAAGATGCAAAAAGAGGAAAATAGCTAGGAGAAAGAAAAAAAAAAGCGACAAGTCCTCGAGGGAGACGTATCCAATAGTGAAAGGTGAAATAGCCATGCATACGATAGCAGAAAGGGTTTGCTCGGGTTCGTAGGGGTTGAACGATTCTACAAAAAGCGCACAATGAAGATTGGGGTGAGTTGGCAAAGATTCGATCCTTCCAGACTCGCGCGACTTTAAAGCAAGAGAAAAACTGGTGAAATAACCTTTGGGACTCTTGTTAGTTTGGCTTGATAGTTTACACATGCTTTTTTCAACTATTTCCATTATTCTCCTCGCGCGAACTTGCTTCGAAATGGAAGTCTATAGATTATTATCAATTTACACAGAATTTATTCACTTTGGAGACAAAATATTTGAACGCTGAGGTTTCACAAAGAACCAAGGGCTACATATGGAATGTTCCCTTGTTCCGGAATATATTCTGATTTGTCAGGTCCAAGCTTCATTGATCCTTCAAAAAAATCGATAATTTGTTGTAGCACCGAAAAAACAGTTTATTTATAATAAAGAAGTATATTCAGTTGGTACTTTTACTCGAACATTCATTAACTGTTACAATATTTGTTAATAGTCAGAAAATCTTTTTGTTACCACGATCTAATTTCATAGGCATAGCATTTCCTTGAAGATAATGATTTGTCCCATAGCTTTTATTCCCCTTAACTCAGTAGATGTTTATAGTCATAAAATCCATTTGCTATCAAGAAAAATTACGTCTTATCAAATGATTTATTTATTAACTATTAACGAATGTTTATTTCAGACAATCGCGAGAGGCTCAAATAAATGATTCATTAACTGTTCAAAAAGATTTATTTCTCCGTATCCAACTTTACATTTGTTAGCAATTAACAAATCCTAGTACATATAAATAATTTTTTGTTCCAATTGTGTGCGACTGCAATAATAATCAGAATTGGGAAAACTGTTGATTCGTAGCTGAGTTGGTTTCTTTCATCAAGATCTGATTTTGAATAAAGAAGAAGACACAAAGAGTCCAAATTTTGAAAAGCAAATATATCACAGTTTTTTCAGCTCATTTGGAAAATACATTTGCGATAAGAATGAGGCTGAGAAGAGGATCCGAGTGGGATAGAATATAATAGATGATGGATGCAGCGAAAGTAGGTAGATAAGGGAGTACGACAGGGGCGAGGGAGGGTGGTTTTTCTCCTCCCTTTCTATGCCGCAATCAAATATTCAACAGACGCTGAGCTGCAAAGTGCCAGAAACTCGTCCGCTTCGCCATACTCGCGCGTTAGTCGTTTCATCCCTTCGGCGCATGAGGCGCACGAACTCTTCGAGCATTTCGCCTTGCCAAAAGACTCCAAGGCATTGCCTAGTCCCCCGTGGTTTCTCGCCGAGGCTCGAGAGAAGCCTCAAATCCTGACGATCTGACAGCGAGAGAGAGCGACGAAAAATTAAGAATGAGGAGAAGCGAGAGGGAAGAGAGAGAGAGAGAGCAAAGCAGGAAGAAAAGAAACCTGTCACACTCTTGACATTCGTCAAACTCCCCGCAGCTTTTAGTGTATTATGCGCCGATAAAAAGTGGGAGAGCTCGCATATCAAGATTGAAAATCTCTGAAAAGACAACGAATTTATACCTCCTCCTATATCCTTAAAGCCCAGTTTTCACAACACATCTAGACCCATAATGATTCATCCACCATTTCCGGACGTGAGTAGGAATATTTTAGTGCCGGAAATTTTACGATTTATTTATTCCGATGTAGATTTCGATAAGTACAAACGTTCGCAGTAACATAAACACTACTCCGCCCGTATTTTCAGCCTTCGATCAAACTTTCACAAATATCTCCAACACTCGGTTTTTTTTCGACATTTGATAAAATGACAAGAATCCAGTGAGTCCGTCCGAGACCTAAGAATCAATACTTAGTCGAACGAAGCATGTCGTTGCGCCGACCGAATGATAACGATCCGATCGTGTCTTTATTCCCAAGAAACGCACAATCATAAGAATTGAAATTGATCAAAACATTTCTCGAGTTTAACAATTTCAGCCTATGTGCTCGTCCGTATAATTTTCATATTGATTTTTGAATAAAACATTTTTTGCAGCATCCATTCGGCAAATTCCAGTTGCTAAGAAATAAATATACCTGATCATTCCCCTAGAATAGACAATTCATGACTGCCTGAGTTTTTACATGCGATAACTTTTCCTTTTTCCTAATTATCCTAAGTATATGTTATTGACGTCATGGAAATTATTAGCCTACTTTCTAGTCTCCGCAGGGAACCCAAACTTGGAGAAACATAACGAGAATAAAAAATAGAAAGAAGGAGAAAAAGAAAATCCAAAATAGCGAGACGGAGGAACAGGCAGTGGGGGGGGGGGGGGGGTTGAGGAACTAGCTTAAATCTTACATGAGATATATAATGCCAGGGAAATGGAGATATGATCCATTAGCAACAACAGCACACGCCAAAGCTCGTATGCCACTGGTTGTCCCTCGAGAAATAACCGTAATCGCTTTTCCACCCTCAACCCTCGCAAGCATCTCATACGTTCGCCCATTCCCTGGGCCACGTGGAGGCGCCACCGTTGCCTCGTTTCCTTCATCTCCTTTCCACCCCTTTTCAACCCCGCGAATGTATACCTTCCCCAGCCAGGGACTGCACAGCGCGTGGTTACATGAGCAAAACTCACAACGACGAGAGAACGATAAGAGAAATAGAGTTGAACGTTCACTTTCTTGTCCCGTTTTACCTCGTTCAACTCCCGTTCACTAGTAGCAAACTACCTCTCTCCTCGTTCGAGAACACCCTTTCGTAAATAAAACGAGCAGTCGATCGAATTTCAGAGGATATATATTCGAAATAATAGTTGCTATTGAGAACTAGCATTACTCAGTCCTCCGTATTACAATAAACAACAAATTTTTTATTTCCGTAATTTTTTTTTTTTATCAGTATAAAACGTCTGTGGATTCATTTTATTAAATCACTGCGGGGCATTACGTGGAGAAGATTAATACGTTCGAAGAAAAATATAATCAATGCTTCCCTTTCATTATTTTCTGTGGCGTGGTTGCATTGAAATGAAAAAAAAAAAAACGAAAAATTTTGTAGACAACGAAACGTTCGAGAAATCTCGACGGTTGAAACTTGAAATAGTAAAAAAAATTCTAGTAAACATAAGCATGAGAAGGAAAGGAGAGGAATAACGAAAGAGTTCATCGTTCTGTTGATGCTGTTAATTGAATGCAATATATTTTTCTTTATACCTCGGTCAAAAGTACGTACATTCCGCATCGATTTCGATGCAGAAAGATCAAGATTCTTGCATTGGTAAAAAAAAACACGATCGCCATGTAACAGCGGGAGCAAAGCT